>JAEIFU010002356.1:0-45506 GCA_018904235.1 Lordiphosa stackelbergi
AAAACTCAATGTCTCTTTAAACTGCCCTCGTGTGTTGAGCAAAAAGGCAGACCACAGACCAAATTAAATAATATTTAGCCCAACAAAAAAAAAACAACTCAACTAAAGATCATTTAAACTCAATCAAAGTCTGCACTTCATAGTTAATCGTTTTTTTTTTGTATTTTTGGGGGACTTTTTCAATAGCTTTCAAGTGCAAAACTTGAGACATCTCTTCTTTTGCTTTGGCACGTGTGAACATAAATTTTCCCTCTCCAAAAATGAAATCAAACTCTAATTTATCATCAGTTTCGATTTCAATATCATTGACTATTTAGTTTGGAGTGCCAGAACCTGTTTAATTATTTAATTAGAAGAATTCCTTTAGCCAAAAATAACAAATAAAACATTCAACAAGTTCAAACACATTTGCATACAAATTTGTAGCTGAACTATAAATTAGTCAAATCGAATAATTTTTTATTTTTATTAAATGCATAAAATAGGCCTAGACTCACTTAACACCCCAACTAATAAAATGGTCATCAATCTACTTCCAAGCTCAAGCCTAACGAGCACAAACAAAAGACTGAAGATACAAACTTGTAGAGACATGACTTATTTATGTGGGTAACATAAGTAGTTCAGAGAGCAACATTCACCAACAAATTTGAATTGTTAAAATGTCAAACTAATTTGGAAGCAAACCAGATGGCTTTTACGGCTCTGGTATATCAAAATGCATACCACTCAGCGTGATGCATATTTCAGCTAATTGTCTCCGTATAAAATCCGAACTCATTCACATGAAATATTACTTGCAATTCGCTACCATTTGGCAATGTATATGGGAAATAAACGTTGTACATCATATTCAACAAACAGTCTTCGTGTGTAAATTCATTAACAGTTTTTGATACATTTTTAGGTATTGGTATGGGCATTGCCTTGACAAAAAGTATGCCGGCTAGCAATGAAAATAACTGTAACGAATCTATGAATTTTGAGTTTTTGCTTTTAATTTTGTCTTATACTTTACCCGGTTGAGCATGTTGTTGAACTGCGATTGGGGTAATTTGAGAGAATGTTTCCTTAAAAACTAGTCTTCCTTCCTTTAAACGCGCTGAGGAATTAAGTAGGCGATTGGTTTCCAATCTAATTTTCCGCTGCTAGTCTCCATTTAATGGCTTCATTTATGGTGCTGAATAAATAAAACGACTTTCGTCTTTGTTTTTTTGTTTGTGATATAATTAAATTAAAAACTCAAATTGATTTCATTTTGTGACGACTACATCAAAGTCACCTAACAAAAAAACCTTGACAAAATGTGTAAACAAATTTGGAAACATCTCCGAGCCGGTTATAAATTATTTTCTTTAAATTATCAGCAAGAGTTAAATGCGCTGCTATCAAAGTCAATTTTACTTTTGCAGTAGTAATTGGGAATAATTTACATTGTAAATTGCTTTAATGCAGTTCCCTTTTTTAACCAGAAACGGAGACCACAATCCTCCGAAACACAGATGAATTGTATCGAATCCTAGAACCGTTCTGAAAACTTTAGAATCTGTTCGCAAACTAATTTCTAAAAGTATTGAGCCCAAAGTTTTGATTTTGCAGACCAACATTAACCACATTTGAGCTTCCAAAAAACTTCTATGTAAACTTAAAGAATGAGAAGACAAAATTGAGACTGAACTCTACTTTGTCGGGAACAAAAGTAACAAGAGAGGACAGTATTTGGGGTGATCCCTAGGAGCTCGACCAACTAGAAAGTTGGCCGGCGAACAAAAAGGTTCAAATAAAAGTAGAATTTACAACCCAATTGGAGTGACGTTCTTATGCGTTGCGCCATGGCGAATCTGCCTACAAACCAGGGATGCAAACCACTTGGAAATAAGGACTGGTTCGGATCAGTGGTTCACAAAGTTTTTGAACCGCCGGTTCGGTTCATTGCATGGTTTTTGGGGCTTACTGAACCGCGGTTATGGTTTATTCATTTGAATAACTGAAGAAAAATATTTTTGATGCAAGTGTTCAGTTTATTCATCAACAAGGACTTAGGTTTTCAGTTAATCGAGTATGTTCAAAGTTTCGACCACAATTTCCTTATAAACGTTCTCATTTCGTTTTGAAATCCTTCAACTTTACATTTCAAGTGACGTTGTTGTCAGTTGTTTAGAAACTTTCACGGTTTGAAATCGACTACTGAAAGCCAGCGGATTAAAATCGTCAAATAATTACAATTTTCTTTTGACCTGATCAGGTAATCTCAATTAAAGATAAAAAAGTAACGCTTGAGTATTATGTGAGTTGACCCCCCAACGGATAATACAATCACGACTTGGCTTATTACAATTTTGCGTCGATTAGTTGGATTAAGGTTGATGTTCTTAGTTTTTTACAACAACTATGCTTTTTCAAGTATTTTCGTAATATTTTAAAGCTAATTGCTGATTTTGCTCACTATTCGCTAGTAACTCAATACATAGCTGAAGTGAACCGAATCGAACCATTTTTTTTCGGTTTTGGTTCGGTTCACATTTTTGAAAACAAACCGGTTCGGTTTACGGTTCGGTTCACGAGCACAAAAAGCGGTTCTGTTCGGTTTAAATAAATTCTAAGCACGACTAATATAATGCTACTACAAATTTGCGCCAGAAAAAAATGAAAAGTATTAGCAGCCCTTAAAGTCAAAGACAAGCACAGTTGATTCTTAAATACTTTTATTTTGTTTTGATGCTTAAATTGGTAAATCAACAAGAAAGACAAGTTTATAAAAAAGGTCAACTTGCAACAGAGAAATTAGCCACGTACCTTATGTATTTTTGGCCGCTGAACTCAAAAAAATCTGCCCATTTTCTCCCAGCCCGTCAGGATTACGAGATATTACAAACGCTGTCCAGCGAGGTTTTCTTAACATTTGTTGGTCCTGTGGCCACATTAAGTGTTCTATACCAACAAAATTAGTTTTAATGTGAGCTGCATTGAATAACGTCACTCAAAAGTCCAAACAAGCATGTTTTGATTTACTTAAATACTAATTTTGTTTGATTTTAATATTGGCAAAATTCCTAGATATTTGTTGTAATCAATCGATATTTTCCATGTCTAAAACTGTCAATGTAGACAGTACAATCTGAGAATAACAAAGACCAAACTATGCAAAGACATTGCGATAATAAGCAGGAATGTTTCTGGTTGTGCAGACTCAACTCACTAAAATATCATTCTTGAGGTCATTCTCAAAAGCAAATTTTCCATGTTCCACGGACGAATTAGACCGGGTTTAGCATTGGGACACGGGGAGAAGCGTGTTGTGGCGTGTGCCCACACTGTGACCAAAATACTCAGAAGTCCAAAGTGTTTACATTGGCGTCACACGATTTTTGTGACAAGCCATTTGCCGTTCATTGCGCTGTGTGACACAGTGACACGTGAAATGTGAAGCTGTGCCCCACTGCACCCGCCTTAATGTTTACGCTCACTTTAACGTACACACAAAACAGCTGATTGCTGCGTTTGCAGTTGAAAATCAAGGTTCGCCTTCCTCAGTTGCTGTCAAATTTTGCGGGATTCATATATAAGACATATTTCTGCATTTTAACATTCTAAAACAAAAGATGCAACACCTTGACGGATCCCTTGCGCCCCAACTTCTCCTTATCAGGGAGCAAAGCCCCTACTGCGCAACGCCATGATAGCAGCATCATGAACAGCCTTTTAGGGAAACCTACAGCCAAAAAATTCTATCAATTATGCAGGAAATTAATATATTTCATGGAGTTATAGACTCACTAAAGGGGTCACAACAGATCGAAGTAAAATTTACTGCCCAAGTATTCATTTGATGGTAAATTCCTTAGGTATTTTCTCAAAATATGACTATATTAAGTAGAAAAATGTGTTATTGTGATAGATAGAAAATGTACACCGTTTCGATAGGCACAAATTTTTAAAACTCGAATAATTGGGTTTTGGGTTCCTCAAAGAAAATAACACCTTAGTTCATCTATTTAGTGATCATCTTGACACTATTTAGCTCATCCAACGGATAACCTCATTTTATGAGTTTATGGAACAAGGATGAATGATGCGCAAATATCACAGCTCCAAAAAGAGGTCCTTACTCATCACGAATGACCTTAACCAGTGCGGGGTCCAATAGAATTTTGTTTTTACAAAATTTATTTAAAAATATTTTTTTTAGCTGGATGAGGACATCTAGATGAAGTCATCTTTGGACACAATGAGAAGGAGAAACGAAATGACATTTCCAATCAAAGAGGAGTTTTGCTCATTCAATTTGGTGGGCAGAAGCTGCCAAAAGTGTTTTTTTTGTGTTTTTGTGGGTCTTGTTATCCACTTGTTTTTTTTCTTGTGGGGTTATTTTAACCTTTTTTTTTTTGTGTGCCCCCCCCCACCGGGTAAATTGACGCTGGGCCTGAAGTATTTTAGTATGCACGCTTGATTGATTCCCCAAAGCTGAGATTAAACTGAGTTTTAAAGCTTACCCCACGCAGGAAGGCTAGTTATTTGTCAGGATCAGCCTTAAGTTCTGCCTTAAGTACATATTTCACATGCATGTGTGCGCGCGTCCTTACGATTTGCCTGCTTTAGCTTCAGAGAACTATGAAATAGAAAACACGAGAAAAACTACATCAAGTGTCTATTAAAGTCTCTGTCATTTTGATGAGTAGACAGCATATAATGGTCAGTGAACCACTTCTTTCTATCTTGTGTAAGGCAACTATCAGTTTATCTTTTCAGCAGAGCCAAAAAAATCTATACTTAACCTCTTTTATGGTGTTGTGGGTTGCTTGACAGTAAATCCATATCTTTCTCCCTATCACATATATGTGAGCTTAACAAAAACAAGGCCGTGAGAGTAGTGCGTAACTTTCATTTGTAGCTTTACGTACACAGCCATAATCAAACATTTTCTAACCTGCGGCCTAATATCAACTATTGATTTATTGTTTCACAGTTTCTATGAATTGTGTTTGTTTCCTTGTTGACATAATGTATTCTTCTCAATTAGCACGCAACGATTTCGCAAATTTGTCTATCCAACTTCTTTCAACATTCAAATGCTACTTTTTGACCCCAAAGGCAATTAATCAATGCGCCGAACTTCAAATATTAACAATTAATCAACAGGTTAAGATGTAGGGTATCAGAAATCATAGATTTACTTTAATAATAGATCAACTCAAGATGATCTTTATTGGCGCTCCAGGGGGTTGGCTGCCAGGCCAGGCCAGGGCAATTCCAGCGACCTTGCACATCTTCAACAGAGATCTAAACACGATTTCAACACCTTTCCATAGCCGGAGCAATCGCACCTGCCACTCAAACCCAAAACAGTGGCCCAGGGCACCCTTATTGAAAGCTATAACAAAATTAAAGGGGAATTTTTATAAGTATCGAAATATGAGGTGAGCGAAACTGAAACCAAAATTAAAGCATGAAAATAAATTGTTGGCAAATGACTCATGTATTTTAGGGTACGAGTGTTGTTGCAATTCGATTATAGTTCACCCATTGCTGTTATTGTTTCATTATTAAAATACGATAATGCAAGATTTTTTGTACGTTTTGGCAATTATTGTGGCTCCCTGGAGCCGAAACTTGTTTGGTGGCATCCAACAACCAACTCCATATAAAAGACGCTCTTGAATTGAGCAAAGTAAACAGTTGCCATCGAAGCAGCCTCCTTACAACAAGTTCAAGTTTACTCAACATGTACAAATATGTAAGTTCCCTCAAGAAGTGAAAAAAGTGGCCCTGCTTAACCCTAGCTTACAATTTGCAGCTGTTTTGTCTGGCTCTGATTGGCTGCGCCTGCGCCGATAACATTAACAAAGACGCCCAGATACGCAGCTTCCAGAATGAGGCCTCCGATGCTGAGGGTAATTATCAGTATGCCTATGAGACGAGCAATGGCATTCAATTCCAGGAGGCCGGCAATCCCAATGGAGTACGTGGGGCCGTGGCCTATGTCTCGCCCGAAGGCGAAAAAATCTCACTGACCTACACAGCCGATGAGGAGGGTTATCATCCCGTTGGCGATCATTTGCCCACACCGCCTCCAATTCCAGCCTATGTGCTGCGCGCCCTGGAATATATTCGCTCACATCCGCCATCGCCAGCTCAGAAGGATCAGCAATAAGTCGAAGATCCACTTACCATATCCACAAGACTTGATAATGTGGCCCAGTCATTGTTATTTAGAGACATACATTCATTCGTACGTTTTAGTTGGTAGTTACTGTTAATAAATGTCGTCCATGGGACGGCTCTATTTAGGAAAGCCGAAGAGAGACGTTTTTAATTCGCATAAACTCCAATGTTCCAAGGTCATAACTCTTTCTAGTGACTGGAGGCTTGTCGGGAAGCTTTCTGCCAGACTAGGGAATATAATTTTAATCATAAATGAAATATCAGCTCCATATTATTCGATTCGTATCAAAATCAGTGGACATATTAACCGATTCTTGTCAAATCGAGATGGCTAAGATTACTTTGTCTGTGCAGAAGTTTATATAGTATACCCTAACAAATGCTGACTTGAAAATATCAGAGGTTAAGAACGCTAACACTGAAATCAAACATTTGTCTTCCTTCCGACGTATCGTCATCAGACTTTGAGCAAATTTAGCAAATCTGTTTGATAGCATATAAAATTAACAATCAGCGAGTTTAAGAACGATAAAACCGATCGGTCCTGTGACAGTTGTAAGATATAGTCATCCGATTTTGACCAAATTTTCATCTGTTTGAAAACACAATAGTTTTTCTCACTAAGACCCATTTTCCGCTCTTCAGTATCTCTTTGACCAACTTTTGCAAATCTGTTTGAAAGTATTTCATATTAATAATGGACGAGCTTAGGTAGGCTAAAATTAAAAAAAAAATAAGTTTCTCACTCCTATGGCAGCCATAAGATATAGACATCCGATCCGGTCGGTTCCGATATATTAGCTGAGTGCAGTTATAAGAAGACTCTATGCTAAATTTCAGATTGAAGGCTTTTCAAACGAAACTGAGAGATCTTCGGTTCCCGTAGAAACTGACGAAGACTGTGCGAAAACAGACGGACGGACATAGCTCAAGCGACTTAGCTCGTTGCCATGATCAACAATATATATAGTTTGTGGGGAAGGAAATTAATATTTTTAAACGTTGCAAACTACTAATACCCTTTGCAGAGTTATAAACATTAACTAAACTAAAGATATTGCTCCATTTATTAGTAGACATTACACAAAATAATAAGTTAGCCCACTCAGCCGTCCTTATCTTACGCTTTCCCTTAAACTGTGTACATTAGGGATGCCGTATTGATAGATTGATATATCTATTATTCTTGTCGTGAATTAATCAATCATCAATATTTTTTGTCGATCTATCAGGTTGAAGTTTATTATCTTTTTAAAGAGTCTCATCTAGTTCTAAATGTTTGGGTGAGAAACTTTCCCAGACGAAATGCTGAAGATAATTTAATGGATCTTCTTTTGTTTTCAATATATGTAAGTTGTTGTAATCTTTTTTGCAAGTACACATACCAAAATACAATGCTGCTATGGCTATTCCGTTCAGCTTTGCAATATGAGTCTTGCAGAAAGACCGCTTTCAGGCGTAAAAAAGATCTACATGTATGCGGTTCCAGCATGAGGCACACTGTTACAGTGAGTTTTCAAAAACATTCCGTGGCACGGGCTGCAGGTGAGAACAATGTTTCCCATAGGAAGTTGTCTACGCCTGACGATTTGATTTCATTAGTGTAAATAAAATACATTTTGTAAGTCAACAATAATAGTTTTTAAAGGTTATGGTTCAAAGCTTTCAGCTTGCTAGTTGTTCCAAATGTTTCTATTTTATGTCATCTGAAAATAGGCCTTTAATGACAGTTATACTACAAACTTAATAAGAATTTTGAATGTGCCGAAGTGTTAATACACTTAAAAAAGCGCGCTCTAACGGTTAGCGATTTCGACCCGATTTCGCAGATCAGTTTAAAAACATATAACTGACTGAGTTTAAGGACGCTAACACTGAAAATCAAAAAGTTTTTCTTACTAAATCCCATTTTCTGACCGAGATAGTTCCTATGGCAGCTACAAGAAGTAGTCATCCCAACCGGTCGGTTCGGACATATTAGCGCACGCTGCTAAAGAAGACTCTATGCAAAATTTCAGCTCGATAGCTATAAAACTGAAGGACAAAGCAACCGACTCAGTTTGTCAAGCTGATCAAGAATTTATATACTTTATGTGGTCTGAAATGATTTCTTTTATGCGTAACAAACTTCTGGGCCAAATTATAATGCACTTTTCAAGTGAATTAAAATATTAAATTGATAAAAGCTAGTATTGAAATGATACTAAAAGTTTGACAATCGAAATATCAAATTGATAAGGTCAGTATAAAACTGATATTAAGAAAATAATAAAAACCTGATACGAGTTAGTATCAATTTAATATTCTCGAATTATCATTTTATTACTTCGAAAATATCAAACTGGAGTATTAAAACAATTTAATACTCAGTACTACTCAGACTGTAGACTGAATACAATCAAAAAAACATTCAAAGACACTATGCTGAGGAAAGTTTACCAAAAAACTCAACATTGTTCAAGTTAGAGAATGTCAAAAAATGTTTTATTCTAAAGCCCTGCATTAATCGAATCAAAGTTCCCCTTGACTTTTTCTGATTTGCACTATCTATGTACACAATTATATTGATTCATTAAATGACTTGACATAAGCCATGACCTGTTTGATCTGTTTGAAATGATTGCAGCTCAGATCAGCTCAACAAAAGCAGCTAGATCAATCATGCTCAACTCCAAAAAAGCTCAAAGGGTTCAATGAATAGATCAAATAGCTCAGAGCCTAATTGTCATTCATTTCGGATCAAATTTAAACAAAATTAATTTTCTTCAATTTCGTTGTTAATTCAAAAATTATTGAGAAGAAATGGAGCAAAATTATGAAATTGCACTGGACCAATCAGTAAGTATATGTTTAATATTTAGAACGTTTAAAATAAGGTAAAAGTTTTTTTCAAATAAGTATAGACTAAAGTTAAAGTTTTATCTTAATTCATAAATAGTCTTCAACATGTTAAACGGAGGCTTTAATATCAACCCTAGAAAATATTAAAAATAAGCTTATTTCTGGAGAGTTCAGCATTAGCCGAAAGCGGGAAGAAGTAGAGTGTGGGAAATCTTTGGAAAAATATTGGATAAAGAAAGCAATGAGGTGAGGTGGATGCAGAAGGTGCAGCAGTGTTTATAAATTTAATAAAAGCACCTCCGTCATAAGTGCTGCAAAAATTTCGGAGAAAATCCAAACGATAAGCCTATAATAGAAGTATACACGGAAAGAAAAATCAAGTGGTGAAAATTGCGACTGAGTGGGCAGTCGAAAAGTTGACTTTTAGTTGCGCAGATTCGGGAGTAGAAAAGTTTGCTGTGAAGACTTTGATCCGTTAAAGACCAGTTTCGCCTTCTGTACAAAGTTAGCTGCAAAATTTTGGCCACTCCAGCAAGCAGTGCCTCATCAGAGAGAGCCTTTTATCTGAGAGAAAAGGTCCGCAATTACATCGAAGGATGATATGGTGAAAAAATAATGTTTTTAAACGATAATTTATCATTATATCAATGTTTGACTTTATTCGATCTATAGAACCCTGGTTGAGCTTTTGAGCTTGGTCTATTTTGTTGTTTTTGTTTTTGTTTTGTTTGTTTTTTGGGGGGGGGCAATTTGAACTGAAAAATGTTGCGATATCTTGAACCTTTTTTAAAACATGAATCAAGGGCCCCTTGACTCCATGGAATTCCTCTACTTGAAATTTCGACCTAACAAACATTAAGCTCTCAGTTCAAGCCAACTTCACGAACGCCTCTTTCTAGGTACAAAAGGAAACTTTGTACAATGTACAAACAAAATTTATACATAATAGTCTTGGTTAGCTAGTTAGCAAAGCGCTATCGCTGTCCTTATGGACAAGTATTTGAAATATACTTGATATTTTTTAAAAGGAAAAATTTTGGTAATTATATAACATAATTGTTAAATCGTCGAGTTCAATGGTTAATAGAAGTTGGGGTCATATAGAAGGGTGGTTTGTTGTGTGCAAAGTAGTACAGTATAAAATCTAATGTAAATTCTCCACAACTCAGATTGCATACTTATGGGCAGTACAAAATGAAGTCATATCGAACACAATTATTTAAAATGGTACATTTTCGCTTAAAGAAACCGTAAAATTCTTTGGGTTAGTATATTTCAAAGTTAAGATAATATTTAAGAAAGTGAAAGCAAAAGTGCAGGTCTTCCTACTAAAAGAGTCCAAAAGGGTTCAAGTTGGGCTTTCTAAGCCACTTTAAGTATAAATTTTAAGAATCTGCAGGTGAAGCAGCATTTCTCAAGACAGTTTTGTGCTTAGCACACAACAATTATCTTGAATCGATATGACTTCTCTTTTATATACAATAAATCAAAAGTTAATGACATTATTTAGGCCTGGAGCTGTTAGCTCTTCAAGTCATTTACAACTTTTATACAAGTAACCTTTATCTTGATATATATCCCTAAAAGTATGCTCTTTGTTTTTGCTTCTAATATTTATCTAATTAAACGTATTAAATTTGTAGTCAATTATGTCATGACTTGCAAAATCTACCCTGAGCCTTCGATCAGCTAGTCAGACAAATTCTAAATTTATAAAATAAATAAGTTTAAGGGCAAACATTAGAAATATTTTTCTCAATTATTTCTATTAATAAACATAGCACACTTTCAGGTGGCCTTTGTAAAGATAAAGCATGCTTGTATAAATAGAATTAGTCCACCATTGAATAATGAGCAAGGCATTATTCAAAGTAATTGATATATAAAATTGCTTGGTTTAACTCAAGATCAAAATCATCCTGCATGTATGCTGTATAGAAGAAAAGGGTCCATATCTGCAAATAGAA
Source organism: Lordiphosa stackelbergi (assembly GCA_018904235.1). Classification (NCBI taxonomy): domain Eukaryota; kingdom Metazoa; phylum Arthropoda; class Insecta; order Diptera; family Drosophilidae; genus Lordiphosa; species Lordiphosa stackelbergi. The sequence goes on from JAEIFU010002356.1 coordinate 10,971, forward strand.
AACACTTTTCAACTTTGAATATTAATTAAATTAAACTTCTGTAGCCCTGTTCTTACCTTCAACACATAAATCAAGGGCTAATGAAAAAAGAACATAAATAGCTTGGGTTAACATTTCGCATTGTTTAATCTTTTAATTTAAGTTCGCTCATGGCCGAACTTGTTTCCATGCTAGGCAAATGTCTCTCTAGTGTGTGTCACTCTAGTTGAGGGCATTGAATTGGATTTGTGATACCCGGAAAGACAATCCTGAACAAAAGACGCATCCAGTTTTGAACTTTTTTGAAATCTGAGAATAGACATAAATATTAATCAGACACGCACACACGTCACATGATAATGATGAAGCGGAGATAATGTGGTAATTCGATAGAATTCGTTGGGGTCATCAATAGACCGTATTTTGTTTGTGTTCGATTTTGGGTGTGGTGTGGGAGGTGTAATAAATTTCAAATGACGGAAGAAACATTTGCCTTGTATGCTTCGATGACTTACGATAACTAGCAACAACTAGACATGTCCTAAGACTAAGGAATTAAAATTGGTTACTACATGCTATAATGGTATGGTATCAGCCTTCTTCTTGTTGGGAGTTCGGTGTGTGGGATGGCAGCTAGAATACATTCGCCTTCAGTTTGCCATCCTCCGTATGGGTGCGTATATATTCCAATGATCTGAGTATATAGTCCGGAGTGGGTGGTGGCTGTGGCAAATGTCTGCCCACCACATGAAAGCCCAGCTCATCGGCTATATAGCGTGTCTCAATGGGTACACCCTCGGGTGAGACATAGCTAAAAATGCCAATGGTTTCCAAGGCATTGCCTGCCGCCTGTACGTCAATGCCATTGCTGGTCTTAAAGGCAAACTTAAAGACACCCTCCTCATCCAGAGGTGAGACACGATAATCCGTAATTTGGGCATCACGTTCACTGTCACCCACTAAGCGTCGTATGCGACGTATGCGCACTAATTTGGCATCTAGTTGACACCAAAGCAAAGCCAGCCACAGCCAAGTGATAAACTGCAACGAAACGAGATCTTATCAGTTCATCTTGTCGGGGAGATCACCAGACCTTGGCTTACAAAGTAACGCATAATTTTCACAAATATTTCACGGGGGTCACCGAGTGTTCAAACGCGACGACGTCTGTTGAGTTCAAAGTTAGTTAACGTACTGCCAGCCCGGCCAGCGTGCGTTTTCAAATTTATATGAGGAAAACAAAAAGATGAAGCCACGAGACGACGAAAAACCAATAAACATAAACAAAATGCCAATAGTTTTTTTTTTTAGCCATTGTGTGTTGTTGTTGTTCATTTTTTTTATTAATTCATTCATTTCCGTTTATGGCGTGGAGTTAATATTTGTTTATTAAATATTTTATGATCCCGTTTGTCAGCGCAAAATATTATAAATGTGCTAAGTATGGTAGCTTGTGTTCTCGTCGAAAATTTATGATAGCAAAGTTCCGATTTCGAACGGAAGATGAGATTAACTGAATGGAATTCTCAAAGACCAGTTTTGTTGTTCTAACTGTTTGTTGAAGTCATTAACCCTGTAAGGGGTAAGACTGTAAAGAGAGAGATGACATATTTTGTCAGGAAACTTGCATTGCTGAAAGTCTACCGAAAGTTACCTGTCTTGGCTTAGAAGACAAAGATCTGGAAGAACTTCTGACAACAATCCCTTAATGGTTTCAAACAGAACGGATAAGCTAAGGCTAAGGCCACCGATTTTATATACATTTTTAGGATTCTGATCATTCTTTGAAGACTATTTGAGAAACACTTAAACACATCAAAGCAATTGCATATAGAATCAAGTAAGAGTGCTGCCGTCGAGTGCACCGACTGCGAAATACCCTTAAAAATAAAAAATATTTAAAATAAATGGGGCGGCGAACTTGTATAACTTCGGTGGTCTTGCTCCCAATATTTTATATTTTTTTTTTTTACATATAAGCTTTTGACAGAGATGTCGAGATCGCTTAATGACATACCGCGTTTGAAGCGTCAGTCAAGCAGATTTTACCATGGAACAATACACGCCACGCGAGCGCTCTGAAATAGTTGAAATTTACATTCAACAGAACAAGTCAATTGTGAAAACTCAACGTGCTTTTAAAAAATTTAAAAATGTATTCAAAACATGTATGAATGGGACCGTAAATAAGCAAAATTGCCGTATTTGCGCCACTGAAAATCCTCAGGAGATTCAAGAAGTGCCTCTTCATGACGAAAAAGTCACAGTTTGGTGCGGCGTTAGCGACTTTGGGCCGTTTTCTTCCAAAATGAAAATGGCCATGCTGTTACCATCAACCAGGAGCGTTATCGCGACATGATGACAATTTTGTGATGCCAATTATTCGTCGGAAGCGTATGAGGCAGTTCTGGTTTCAACAAGACGGCGCTCCACCGCACACAAGTCGCATAACAATCGATTTTCTGAAGAAATTGTTTCCGGGCCGTTTGATGTCGAAAAGTGGTGATTTGGACTGGCCACCGCGTTCGCCCGATTTGACGCCGCCTGACTTCTTCTTGTGGGGATATTTGAAGTCAAAGGTTTACGTTAACAAGCCAAGGACCGTAGAAGAGCTCAAGGACAACATTCGTGAAGAAATAGCCGCTATTCCCCCCGAAATGTTGGCGAAATCGATGGAAAATGCTGCAAAAAGGGCACAATACGCCATCAACGCCAGAGCGGCCATTTGAGAGATATCATATTCAAAAATTGATGTAAACAAACAAAATAGATGATTAAGATTGCCAACCGCCAAATTTTTATTTTTTTCTTTTGGATCAAATTACTGACCATTTATCTAACGGTTGAATTTATACCGTTTTGTACTTATAAAACTAGAAAAAAAGTTGACTTTAATAATATTTTTTTTCCGAAAGTTTGTAATATCTGATTAGCTCAATTTAAAAGCCACACAAAGTGCCAATGAAGCTATAAAGTGTGTGAAGTGCTGCCCATCGCCGTTGCGGCCGGTGCTACCCAGCATAATTGTTTGTTTTCCTTATTACGCGACTATCTTTCATGCGATCTTTATCATCTCTTCTGCAAATCGATAAATAATCTTGATTGCTAAATATGTCTAGAAGGTGCAAAACTTCAATCTACAAAACTTTAGGAGATATGATGATTTTCAAAATGTGGTGGCGGCGGGGGCGTGGCAAAAATTGAAAATAAACTTGATCTGTCTGGAAGTATAATAAATATTTGTTCCATACATGTCAAAAATCTATCTCTTACCCTCTCTGAGATCTCTTCGTTCATGCGGACTGACAATCGAACGGAGAATCAAGAATATATTGGGCCGTTCACTAAGTAATTTAGTTTGATGACAACAGCTGAAGCTTGACATATGGGTTCCTCATTTTCTTACAGAACGAAATTCGAGACGTCATACAAGTTTGATGACACGCCAAAGATTTTGCAGCTGGAATGGGATGTGCTACCACAACCACCATATTCTCCTTGGCACCTTCGGACTATTATTGTTCGGGTCCCTGCATACTTTTTGTGGAAGAACCTTCACCCGAAATCAGGACGTTAAAAACCACTTGGACGAGTTTTTTGCCTGCAAGGATCAAAAATTTTATGAGCGTGGAATCAATCTCCTGCCCGATAAATGGCAAAAAGGTATTGGATCAAAATCGAGAATATAGAATTTCATAAAATATTTTACACAATAAAAAAATAACTACAAAAAAACCGATATTACTTAGTGAACGACCCAATATATACTTTAATGGGTAGGAAACTGAATCTACAAACGGAATGCGAAAGACCTTGGAGGAGGCATAGAGGACGCCAACCACTAAGGGCCGTTTTCTCATGTTTCTGTTTTTGCTGAAATCGAAACCCACCTAGATTTCGCATCTAGGTGGTTTTTGTGCAATCAGTTGTCTCATGTAGATTGATTTTAAATTTGGGCATTTGCGCTACGGTCACACCGGGAGGGCTGGAACGGCACTAAAAGTGAGTTGGCAGCGCCTTGCCACTCGCCGAATTATTATTTTATTTATTGCGCGCCAATTTAAAAAAAATAAAGCATGCATTTCACAGGGGAGGAAAAGGTTTATCTTTTGGAACGAATTAATACTATGATGGGAGATTAAGTAATAGGTCTAAAGCTTAGTTCACACAGGCAAATAATTTGGACAAATGTTGGTGAAAATTTGGCCACATAGGCCAAATTGCGGAACTTTCAGGCCATATTTGATCAAATTATTTGCGTATAACAATACAGTTTTAGTTTTAAATTCTATAAAATCTTCAATCATGGCTATTTTAATCAAAATTTGGCCAAATTATTTGCCTGTGTGATCTTAGCTTAGGCAATGAACTAGGGAAGCGGAAGGATTACGGCAATGTCTGCAAGTGTCTTGCATATAAAAGGCACATCCAATATTTTCCATTTTGGGCGTACTTATTATAAATTCAGACTTAACTGTTTTTAGCAACTTTTTTATTATTTTAAATATTTTACAGTTGACCATATGGTTAAGCATGTACATGGTTTTGAAATCTTTATATGGTTAAGTAGATGGCAACGAAATCCATCTAGATGGCTAACCATGAACATGAGCAAAGCAAATGCAGCAAATCCAACTAGATTTGCAAAAACAGCAACATGAGAAAACGGCCCTAAGATGGGACGAGCAGGAAAGACATTTCCAAGCTTGGTGTGAAGAACTGGTGCCAGCTCGCACAGAGGAGAAACGACTGGCGCCAAATAAGAAGAAGAAGAATAATGGGTAGGAATCGATTCCTTCTTCCCGTTAAATACTTTTGCACAAACTTAATATACTGTGTGAACCTTTGGTATAAAGTATAATTAAGGGTATTTTATTCTTGGAAATACTTAATTTAAGTATGAAAGATTCTAAAATCGAAAAACGGAATTAATATTATCAAGAACTTTTCGTACATACAGTAAGCCGAAAAAATCTAGAAAAACGCGTTTTTAGTTCAGATACAAAATATCTTGGATTGAGTACAAAATAGACTAACGTAAAGCAGTGCAAACGGTCAGACATGAAACCAAACACATTGGAATATGAAGTATTGAGTTGCGTTCCCATACGATTTTTTACCAAACTAACGTTTGGTAAAGGTTCTAGCTTTTGGTTCTTGATATTTGTTTCAGAAGTTCCAGGGGCGCTTCCGGTACCTTTTTATTTCGGTATCGTACCGGGACGTACCGGTATAAACCGATAAAACTAACAGAATATTTTAAAACTTAATTCTCAAGCAAAGTGGATAAGCAGCAAGTACTTGTAGTTGTATATAATTTTATCAATTTGATTTGCGGACAGTTTGTTGTTGTCATAAGATTTTAAAATGATTTTATTAACAATTCGTGGTAATTAAAATGAGAAAAAGATTTATGTACAAGAAGGTTTTTAATGATTATTTCTTGTGCTCAAATTTTCTGTTAAACCAAATGGTAAAGTTGGCTGGACTTATAACGAGGGTTTAACAATACCTCACAAGAGCCAAATTGGAAATAGCATTAAAATTGTTGCCGGTATATATGTTTTCGCTTTAAGAATATCGTACTGGAACAGATATAATAAGTTTTTATCGTCGTAAAGAATATTGTATTTGAGTCAAGTATTTTCGTACTAACTTTACTATTGACACCGATTATTGATTTTGGTGAGATAGCATAGGACATTACTTTGACCAAAATAAAGTCTCTAAGTTGGAAACAAAAATCTTGCTTCTACACCCAATACTTTTGAATATTTGCGGATCAAGAAAATATAGACTTTATGGTGTCTATTCGATTCATTCAGAATAGGGCCAACTACAAGGTGGTCCATTTAAAAATTGGAATTTAATTTTGCTAAAAAAAAAACGGCTCGATATTTTTCAAAGGTTAAACATTTATTGGAAAGGTTTTTTCTTTTTATGAAAAACAATTTCGGTCAATGACCCCGCTGCTTGGCATGTTTCAAAGGTTGAACTTTATGGGAAAGGTTGGTTCATGTCATTTATTTATGAAAAATAATTTCTAAAGCAGTCGACTCTAACATTTTCACTTTTAGTGGTTAGAATATTTTAGTTGATAAAATATAAGCTTAATTCCACTTTTAACACGATTGTGCCTAAATTTTATTTCATTGAAGTACATACACAAGTCGGCCATCATTCAACACGGAAGCTCATGCTTGAGCTTTAGAATATTCACATAATTCGATGGTTCAAATTGTTCATGCAAATGTTGGCTGTGATGCTCATAAAATCTGATAAAAAATCATAGAAAATTAGGCCATCAAATTATAACGAAACATGGATTTTAGGATTTTACGATCTTCTTTAATAATCCAACAGTTCCGTATCCAAAATGAAAGCAAGATTAGGTTCTAGAGCTGCTCAAAGCCAAATCAAGACTGATTCTAATTGAGACGATGCCCGCTGAGTTCGTTGCCTAAGTCTTTTGTTTGCAAGCTAGACGAAAGCTACCCCATGGAGCTGTTAATAAGCAAATTGTTCGCACACGCATTTGGAACTGGAAAAGTCAGTTTTTTAGACTCTACAACTTCTGTTTCTGTTTTCGTGTTTTTCGTGTTTAAGTTTGGCAAGAGATTCTAAGGCTAAATCATTTGGCATTATTTAATTAAGACTATGGATGATGACTTGTTTGACTTGAAGATTTATGTGTGAAAAGTTCATAACTCTTAAATTTGAATAATTCTTTCAATGCAAATGTTATTAATTGATGGACTGATTGATTCTGCAGTTTGACACCTTGAGCAGCCGCAGCGGCAAGTTGTAAGGCCTCAAACGTATGTATGCTAATGCCGCTGAATGCCTTAATAATGCCAGGGTGTGTGGGGCCAAGTCGTGCAAGGTCTTGAATGCGGTCTGCACACACGCACAGTGGTTCTGGTCTTGTCAAAGAACTTTCCCACTTTCGCCTCTGTTTGGCTGCAACCTGTTTTTAAATTCTCATCGCACAAATAATTCAAGCTCAATCAGTACAAACAATATATATTTTTAGCACACAAAACAGAAAACATGTCCGTCATTAATCGGTGTGACTAAATGCCTTAAACCTTTAGCATTTCCAGTTTGTGTATATTTAAAAAAGTTATTTTCTGATCAAATTTCAAGCCAATTTGACATAATTGGGGTATAATTATCATATTATATTTTGAATAATGTTTTTAGACCATGACCTTTTCCCAAAAAAAAGAAGCTAAAAATAAATAAATACGTTGAAAACATTGACAATGACAATGATTTCTTAGGTTATAAATCTTCTTCTGATCTATATATTTATTTTGTCTTAACGTCACAAAAAAAACGATCCCACATAGATTTCTGTCTTGGCTATAAATGTTTCGTTTGGGAAATAAGTGGAAATGAGAGCGCTACTGTCGGATGACCCGGCTACAAAATAACCTGTTCCTTTCATGACGAGCACTTACGTTTGCACGCCTTAGTTGGACGCCTAGCTATCGAGGTGGATATTTCTTTTGTAGAGTTGGATTGTTCATTAGTGAGTAAACAAAGTTTAGTTGTTGACCAAACTGAACAAGTAAACGTGTTCTTTATAATTGTTTTTTTTTGTTTCGTGTGAGTTGTTGAGTATATCTGGGTTTGTGATTTGTTCTGTATCTAGCTCAGTAACTACTTCAATGAATTGTTCAGTGTGACCGTTCACATAGTTCAAGGACTTTCGCTGTTATTGGCTTCGCTTTCAAAATATTCAACCTAACCATTTCACCGAAATGGATTATAGTGAAAATGGCTGCAGTGGATCCAGTTGTCTCTTGAGCAAATGTCGAATAAGTCGGATTTATATGCCAATAAGTAATTCTGTGTTTAGCTTTGTGGTTGAGCCAGCACCTGCATGCCGGAAAGATTGCTATCCGTCACCATTCCTTTGGGTTTGGTTAACGAGCAAGTGAACAGCTGAACAACTGAGCAATTTGAGTGAGTTTGAGAACAACCTCTGTCCAACACTACTCTATTGTGTTCCAAAGAACTATTTGCTTTATCGGGCTAAATCTTGGCAGATACAACAGGCGTGTTCGACAAGATTTAGCTTATTCCGTTGTGTGAAATTGAACGAGTAGGGGAAGGGGTTTTACCCCAAATCCCCCCTGCGTACGCCACTGAATTTAGCAGTCTGATCAAGTAAACATTGCAAAACTCAATAAATATATCGCACGCTTGTCAAGTTTCTTTAAAAAAGCTCAAAAATTCTATCTTTTATTCACATTTTTATTTGTTTATAACTTAATTAATATCTTTTAAACTACAAAAATCTCAAATTTATGCAAAACACCATCATCTAGGTCAATCTTAGAGCAATGAATTGTTTATTCTGACTAGTTTTATTATAAAAGTTAAAACAAAATAAAATTTATATACCTATGCTATAAATTTGTAGAAAAAAGGTGTGAGTGTCGCTAGCACTCACGAGTCTTTGATGTGAAACATGATGCTTAGTTTAAGAGCTTATTTTCAAATCACAAGCTCTCTCAATGGTATATAAATCAGCAAGGGCACTCTTTCGAAAGAAGAAAATTAACGGGGAGTAGAAATCCAGAAATCCAAATCCCACCCAAATCCAACCAAGCTAGATCCCATTTAGATCCCACTCAGATCCAACGCTAATCCCACATAGATCCTACCCAGATCCCACCCAGATCCCTTCCAGATCCCACCCAGATCCCACCCAGATCCCAAGATCCCATCCAGATCCCACAGATCCCAACAGATCCCACCCAGATCCCAGCCAAATTCTAACCAGATCGCAGCCAGATTCCTCCCAGATAAGATCCCACCCAAATCCCTCACAAATACCACCAGATCCCACCTAGATCTTTCCCAGAACCCACCCAGTTGCCCCTTTTCAGCATTTATCCTACCTCTTCACTTCCCCCATCTGCTAATCCTCTTATGTCTGAGTGTGTTTGCCGGAAACGTCACAAACAAACAACACAAAATATGAATGACGTCAGCGTCACGTGACGCTGAAATCAAATTTTACTCCTACTAAAATCGTTCGTACTGAAATTAAAGATGTTTCACATCAAAAAATGTAAGGGGCTATATATATACTCCAAAAAAAAATGTTTACTTTTCTATAAATAGGTTACTCAAAAATTGAAAATTAGTCAAAAAATACCAAATTCGGGCCAAAAAAATTGTGTTTGAACACCTATTTCATTTCATTTTGTGTAATTCTGTAGAACGAAACTTTTTATGATAGACAAAGCACGCGGGTCTACTAGTAATCTATATGTAAACAAGTCATTAGTAGTTAAATAAAATTATATATATCAGCTATATATAACTAAACTTTTTTATTATTTTTCTCTACTTGTTTTATTTCTCTTGTTTCATTGCTTATTTTACTCTTTTTGCTTTTCTTCCGTCCATATAAATCATTTTTAAAAAATATTCCGTTTAGTATTTTATTCTCTTCTCGTTTTTTTCTCATATTTTCCTGGTTGTTCTTTTTTTGTTTTGTTTTTGTTTTTTTTTTTTTTTTTTAGCTTAGACGATATTTTTTTGGGGAACTGATTGTCGTAAAAAATTTATGACTGTGAAAGGCTGTTGTTTCAAAATATTTCTTGTAAACATATAACACTTTTGCTAATAGTGCCTCTTTCGTTCCCATCGTTTTTATGACATCTGTTTTCCTCCTATAATTTAATATTTATTTCGTCTCTAACAGGCTATACTTTGCCACCAGTGTTTTAATGCATAAAATCACAAATCTGTCATTGTTTGGCCTATGTCAGATGGCGATTTATCATACGCTCTAGTGTTTTATTGTAAAAATGCTTTTCGAAAGATGTCTGTCTTTAAGCTTACACTTTCCCGACTGTATAGGCCTTTGATTTTTTAAAATTTGATATGTACTTTATGCATAGCTCTAAATTTTCATTTTGCTATTACTCCTAACCTAGTGCTATTCAACTTTTGTTTTCGTTCTTGGACAGAGCTATGGAGCTAAACCGACTTTTGGATCATAACTTAAGAAACTCTACCAATTCTCCAAACCTTTGATATTATGCATAAAATTTTGTCTAAAGTTGAAACATACACGTTGAAAAGTCTAAGGTAGGGTTCAAGGACAGGTTCCATTAATTATCGAACTTGTGATTCCAAGTTTGGTTTATGTATTCTTAGGTCGTTAAGAGATTTTACAGAAAAATTAGAGTAAGGATTTGGTTGGCCATTTTACAACTTGACTTATGCCTTACTCCAATAGTCGTTTATTGTATATAATTTTGAAATGATAATGTTCCGATTTAGCACTGGGCACGCATACACTCAAAGCTTTAGGGTTTTTGGCGATTGCTGCTGATGTCGGATTTTGCCACAAGCCTGCCTTTGGGATTCCCAAGCGGTCATAGCAGTTCTGTCATGAGGTACTCTCTGCCAGCTCATTGAAGATAGGCCAAGACTGCTGATGATTGAATTGGGAAATTCATGAAATAGAGTTATAAAATCAATCAGCCTGCTTTGTGGTGTTGTGCGTGTCTTGTTTTTGAAAAGTTATGGACAAAATCATAACTTATTGACCTAGAGCCTGCTAAAAAGTTCTACGATTGATAATCAAAAAGATTACTATGATTTTATTTTGGTAGGTACAGTAAAATACTATCAATCCGAGATCTGTTCCATAAAAAAATCCCTAAAAATTAATTTTCAAAAAGCATTTTCTAATTTATATTCGAATTTTTAAAAATATTTCCAAAATTGAAACAAATGTCAGCAAAAGCAAGCCGATCGTGATATCAAGCAGTTTTGATGTCAAAAAGAAGGTAAGACGGAATATCTTCGATCTACGGAAAATACTTTGATCTTGGGACCCCTTAGACTGAATACTTGGACGACGGCGCATTAGCTCACTCGATTATCAGGCATAAGCAAGCATACTTAAGAATGTAAGCAGTTGGCACTTTGCCGCTCAGCGAGCAACAAGGGAAATGGTCGAGTAAACAAGACAATCGATTAGAAAACGTCAAGGTCGTGGAATAAAGTCCCCGTAGAAGCATAGTTTTTTTTGTATACTCTGTACCAAATATATACACAGGGTTTGTCCGGAAAGTAATAGGACTGAGTCGATTTCCAAGCATTGAAGGCGTCACGGAAGGCATTCTCCGCAATAGCCTTGAGAGCCGCGGTGAATGCTGCTTGGATCCCCTCTGTCGTCTCAAAATGCTTGCCTTTCATCGGCCTTTTCAGGCGAGGAAACAAAAAGAAAGTCCGGTGGGGCCACATATGGGCGGAAGCGTTGGGATGCCGACCTTGGTCAGGCTTTTCACTTTTGGGACCATCTTCGCGCACACCTTGCGCATGTTCAAATGCTCCTTCACAATGTCATGAACCACAGATTTTGGTAAATTTAACATCTGGGCAATTAAACGACTACTTAGTCGACGGTTTGAGTTCAAAACTTTGAGCACAAGAGTCACATTGTCAGGGATAGTCGAAGTTCTTCCAGCACGGTCTTCATCGGCGACCTCTTCCCGGCCCTGCAAAAAGGCCTGGTGCCACCGAAACTCACCACTTCTCGCTAAAGCAACATCTGGGTATGCCTGCTTGATCCTATCAAACGTCTCTGTCGCAGATTTACCGAGGCTCTCACAGAATTTAATCGCGTACCTCTTGCCGGCTTGCACCACTCACAGAAACACGTCGCGCGAAAATGCCTGTCCTGACTCTCCTGGTGCTCGGTGACAACTGACCAGCCGCTCGTTCGTTAGCTAGGAACGCCCTCTACCGGTCCAGTCGGTGCGCGCACGCTCCGAAGTACAGTCGCGGCGGAAGAAAATCAGTCCTATTACTTTCCGGACAAACCCTGTATATTGTAAATCTGACTAAAATAGATACAACATCAAGCACCAATTAAACTTTTAAGAATACGCCCTAAAAAATTACCAAGAATATTTCCTGGGGCCTATACCAAGATAAAATCAAAATTTAGTTCGGCAAAAAACCTCCTCACATGAATAGAAAAACTCTTGAAAAATTTTGAAATCTGATTGCTTTCGAGCTGCAAAGACTTACCTTAAATTTGAAATATTCGTAAAACAATTCAGAACGAACTTCTGTGCCTGAAACCACAGTGCATACCACAACTTGAGAGGCAATTTGAAAGTCATTAATTATGTAAACGCAATTTCCCATCAATTGACCCACTGTACATCCACAACCATTAACATAAACTGTGATCTTAGTCTACAAATGCAGCCACACCTACAAATAGACTCCAAAATAACCGAGAAATAACCAAAACAACTCCATTGTTTGTCGCTAATGGCCAAATCTTTGGCTTGCTTAATGCTGCAGCATTAGCACAAATTTAACATAAATCAGCAGCTCAGCATCTCCGAAACTGGTTGTTAGCTCTTGCATATCTGCATTTAAGCGCAAGTTTATGCTAACTTTGACTTCCCTTTGAAAACAGAGAGTTTTAGAATTCCTCCCCAAGAGAGGGAGAGTCAACCGATGTTCGCCAACTTGATCTTGATCTTAAAAAGCTTCCTTTTGCATTTTGGCAAATGCTTTTTTGGCAGTCCCAAATAAACTCTCAAGCTTGCCGGATCTCAACTTAGTTGCTAACGGTTCGAGTTATTTTGAACCAGATTAAACAATAATAAAAAGTACTAACAACTGGAATAATCGTTAAATTTATTTTAATTACGATGTTGTGTACGCGACACTCGTTTGGCAAGGTTTGTGCAAAGTTTTCTGTTTGTTTGTGCGGCTAATTCCAGTAAATTTCCAATCAGCTTCTACTAATCCAAGCAATGGTGTTGTATGCTACTGCGCTGACTGCGCCTGCTGATCGAACGGCCCACACTATTTACTACCGCAATAAACCACCAAATGCGGCCGGGGATTATATGTTCGAGTTTCAAACCTCCAACGGCATCACCACCAAGGCAGCTGGCAATGAAAACGGAGCTGTGGGTGTGGTGCAGTATGTCTCACCTGAGGGACTACCCATTACGTTAACATATACGGCCGATGCCAATGGTTATCAGCCCGTGGGTGAGCATCTTCCCGCTGTGCCCGAACATGTGAGGCGTCAACTGGAGTATTTACGAACGCATCCACAAGTGGATGAGGGCAAATCGCGGCACTGGTGAGACAGTGAAATATTTATTTTTAAATACCTGTCAATTGCGACGTCAGAATGCGGAGATAAGAAGACGCCGTTACACACACTTGTTTATGGGGAATTTACATATTTATTTATTGTATTTATGTTTATTGTTTTCATATGCAAATTATCTCTCGACAAACAAGAATAACAACAACAACAACCTCAACAAGAAGAAACGTACCAAAATATAGCAAACAAATGAATTAATAAATTTACCCACATATTTTAAACTAAAGTACATCGAGTGCAATGTTTTCTTTGGTTCTTAGCAAAAGAGAGTGAAAATGGTATACAACTTTGAGAAAAAAAATTTTACTTAAAGATGAAATCAAGAAAAATTTAAAGGAAAGCCTTTTCGAAAGGAAAATCTTTAAAAAAATGTACTAAGCCAGATGTGTAGTAAACGAAACAATGGTGTAAAATTCTGCTGAGCTAGGATTTTCGATATTTTTCAAATTACTAAAATCGATAATATCAAATACCAAATCTCAGCAAACCGATATTTGATATATTTGGATAAACATACAAATATGAACATAAAATTGGTACATGGATTAATTCTTATTGCCTAAAGCGTTCAAAAAATTTCTTTATAAAAACACTTATAATTACAATTAGTTGCGCCTATTCTAATATATCTTTTCTATACCCTACTCTGAAATTACACTCTATTTCAAAAAAGTACCTTAAAATATGGATATTTCCGATAAAAAGGTCTAGCCGGAGTCGATTTGTAAAGTCGTGCGAATGTAGTCAAAAAAATACTGCAAAAATAGGCCACATTTACCTTTAGGAATATGTTAAGAAATTCCCACATGAAAAATTCTGGAATTTATTTGCAAACAACTTACTTTATAAACATAACTTTGTCTGTTCGTTAAGCTGAAAAACCAATTAGGTGTCAATACCTCACCGTTCAAGACAAATTGCGTTTTAAATTCTAAGTCCAAGCAGGTATTTTAAAACTGTGGCTCCTTGACTTAATAGTGATAGATTTTGGTAGACTTCAACTAAATAAAATAGCGATAGAATCTTGCTAGGGGTACCGTGAAATTGAACTACGAAAATGAAAAATATTTCATATATTTGGTATTTCTGTTCTGTTATATGAGCCGCAGTTGGCCACATTGAAATGCTCTTCAGGTAAGTTTCGCGAGGCACTACAGTACTTCCTAAAGGGTTACAACAGTTGCTCCATTTTAAGAAACTGTATTTCGAAAAATACTACTTCTTCATTCTAGCCACAGGTACGAGCCCTTGCCTTTTGTCATAACTCTTAAAATAATGGATTAAGTGTCGTCAGCGAAGGAAGAGGGTTTGTTTATTGTGGTTAATAATATAACCGCGGTTCCACATCTAACCATTTCTACTGGTTTTATACATATTAGTATCGTTACGTACGGAACGTAACGTACGAACAATTGTAATTAAAGATTACGGACGAACGAACCACTCTATGGTTTAAGAAGCGTTGAATATTTTTCTTGTTTTGTTCATTGACAATTTTTTGTATTATACTGCAAAAATTGCTGAAAATAAAGAAAATGTATGTTGATTTCAAATCAGAGATTAAAACCGAAACTAATAACGGTTTGGGTTACAGTTACTGTTTTGGGCGATCGATTTTTTCAGGTTACGGTTATATTACGGTTGTGGAATATCGGTTACGGTACTGGTTACGGTTATTAACCTCGTTCTGTTTCGGGTTTTGGTTACGGTTACGGTTATTAGTAAAAAATATAACATTGACAAATCATGCTGACAAAAGCAGGACTTATTAAAAATTTTACTCGTGAAATCAAACGCTCAACACTTATTTGGGTGGGTGGTACTGCTAGCAAAACTTTTGATAATTTTAAAAGATCTGGAAACATTGTTTAATATTTTCCCACATTTCCATATTTTTGTTTTAGAAACAAATTTTTGTTAATTTGTTATTATTTATTGTTATTAGAACGGTTGGAAATTTCCAACCAACTTAGTTTTGGACTGTTTTTCCGAGATTGTTCAGATTTCATAACAATTTAATACAGTTAATTTTCTGCTCGGCAGATAAAAACATATTATATCTCGGATCGAGAAATAGTGCTCATAGGTAAGCATCATTCTCGAACAGACTTTGTTCTCTAAATTCTAACTCGTCATACTCAAGTTTGGTCAATGCTGAGTTGTTGTTTTTGATTTCAAATTATTATTGAATCCAGATTGAATACAAGTTACCAAAGACTGGTGCTTAACCTGTTACAATTTCGCTAATTTTGTCCCACATCTTAGGTTACAGAAAAAATCAGAATAAGCTGATTTCAAAATTTGAAGTCGTACACTTTTGGATCGGCTAAAACAGCTAGCATCCAGTGTAATATCACATATGTATAAGGAAAGATGAGGAGGGTAAAAATTTTGGTTAGCTGCACTCACTCTTTCTCGTTCGCTCTCTTTTCTTTGTGCCCGTCAGCAACAGTGCGGCCCAATGTATGCATGTAAAATGTTCATTGTGAATACATCAAATAAATTTAAATACATGAAATATTTTACGTCAGAAATTGTATCTAGGAACGACAATTGGACATGCAAAAAACGAAAGTGGAACCTCAACTAGAAGTCTTTAATAAATGGTGTTTAAAATTTCGCGGATTTTTGTAGGTCGCGGATTTCAGTTCAAAAATCTGAAAAACTATCCTGTGGGAGGGTACACATGCCAGCTTTGACCAGAAAACAAATTTTTTTAATGGATAGATATAGGGTTGGTACTAGAAGTTTAAAAAAAAATCGCTAAATAACATTCGGTTGATGTACTTTAAAACTGCATACTCAAAATATTAAAAGCATTGGGGGCCGATTCCCTACAAATCCGGCTATGCCCTTTACGTCAGAGACAGTCATGCATAACTGAGTGTCAGAGAGAGAAGGGAATATTTTTCTGTCCTCTCCATTTGGCTTGAACAGGTCTAGACCAGAGCCAGCCAGCCATGGCTACCAGTGGCCGAAGTCACTTATGTTTTTAGCAAACGCGAACAGAACTTATGGTTGTGTAAATTGATGAACACTGAATTGCATGTAAAACGGCTGTGGTTTGGAGAGAGCTTTCTTGCTCATTAACACAAGCACACTTCTCTGTCCTCTATATTATCCTGGCACTGATTTACGTTTATCGAAATTTTTACTAGTAGAGGAAAACCTAATTTTAACCCATATATTTGTTTCTGTTTCGGTACTAAGGGTTATAGGGTTACGGTACAGCCAATTTTACATTTTACAAGCAGCACCTAAATCAACCATTATATCTTCTCACGCCCCTAACTTTCTCCCACCCATAATTTCTTTCCTCGACCTGGACAGAATTCCTCTACTTCACACACTTAATCATTTACCCTTTTTCTCTTTTCTTTCTTTCAATACATACAAACTTTCCAGCCGATACAACAACAACCATTATATCTTTGTTAAAGCAAGCTCCTTATTCAAAAACTTATTATATGAATATAATTTATTAACCCGGGGGGATAATTTTTAAACATTTCTAAAAACAGTGCACGAAAGGTTTTTCTCATTTGTAGTTCAATATTCTCACTTTAACAACAATTTTTTGAGATCTCAAAAACTCAAATCGACTTGACATTGTTACGTTTTTAAGAATTTGATTTGAGTTGATATTGTTTCGATTTTAAGAACACTATTAACTTAACTGAAAAAATTAGATTGATTTTGGATAAGGTTACAAGCGGAATCCTTACATTTGGGGGCTTCCGAGGAATAGGGAACGGGATATTCCTCTTTGGATTGGTAGGAAAGGGAGGGAAGGCGGCAAGTATTATTTTTACAAACGCTGGACATGCTGCTGCTCCTTCTGCCCATATTCCATAGGATTAGAGACCTCACTGTACAATAACTTTTAAGGACCCACTCCACCCAACTTGTTAAGTCTTTCAGAAAAACACAGAAAAATTGTTTCGGGCTTGAGTGGGAATTGAAACCAGGTGCCCTTCTACACTTATCGAGCAATTGCACACTTTAATAACTTCTCTTCTAGAGTTCTACTTGTACTCTTCAGTGTGTTGGTTGAACAGACTAAAAGCTGACTTAAAAAACAAACAAAAAAGAGGTTTCTGCTGAAACCCGGTTTTTTTGTTGCTTTACCACGAATATTATCCGATTGAGTACAACTTTACTCATTTCATAAAAATTTCGAATATTTGTTCTCAAAAATTTTCACATCATATTGTGCTTATTTTAAGTTGAAGGCAACTTATTTTCTGAACAGGTTTTTTCCCTCTGTGTACTTTATTGAAATTCAAATAAAACTTTATTTAAGACAGCTTCTGTAAAAACTATTCTATTCCCCGTTTCTCTTTCGCATTTAGCTGGAATTAGCAAGCAACACACAGTTTCAAGTTCACACTTAACCATTTCTGGTATAGCTTCATTATTTCCAAGTGTCTTGGCAACTAATTGTCCATCCGTCATGCTCATTTCAATTTTAATTCTCTTTTGTTTATTAACAACATCAAAAGCTGTTTGAACGTCCATTAAGACATTGTGAATGGCTCGTTCCAAGTTCCATAAATACGCGGCTTGACATTTAATTTTGAATTTGAGGGGCGTGACTACTGCCTGATGCCAACATATACTGCAACCTGCTTGGCACGTGGATCTGAATAACTTTAGAACAAATAATGCACTTAGGAATTTAATAACAGTATTAAATAATACCTTAAAGTGACCTCAAAAGCAGGTTCCACAACATAAGTTAGTAAGCCTTTTGTCAAAGAAATGCGCCATGAATAATTCATGGCAAATCATATTTAAATATTTTTCTAACTAACTGTCAAAAATTTCTTTGATTTACCATTTGAAATGTAGAATGAAAAAATGTCAACTTTTGGCTGCGATTCAAGGACGTAGCACAAAATTTGTCAACAACTTGTTTGATAATGCTGCTGATGATCTCTCTCGGTAAGCCAAGTCGGTGACATTAAAAGCGCTGTCAACGACGTTTTATTTTTGTTTTATTAGTCTGGTTACATTAACTCACAACTCCAAGAGTCGGTCAATAATATGCAACGGCCTTAATTAGGCGCCCACATGCAAATCAAGTGGCGGCATCAATTTGCACCAAAAACACAAAAAAACGAAAGTCGTTCTAAGATGACGAGAAGTTGAAACAATAAAGTGAAGTGAAGATATCAAGCTATCAAAAACGACAACTCAGTTGACTGATGTGATAAATAAAAGTGATTAGCACTAAAACATGAAGTAGACAACATGTCTATACATGGGGAGCGATGATCCGAAAACATATAAAAAACATTTTGTTTTAGTTCTTTTTTTTCTCAAATTTAATTAACATATGTATGTGCATGTTTGTGCAAATTGTATATCTTTTCATATTGTTCCACAAATTTGTTAAGCTGCTTTGTTTAAAATACTTTGTATTAATTTGGTTTGTTTTTTTAAACAATTCTTAAAACTTGCTAGTTTTAATTCTAAATTGTTTATAGGACTTATAATGTAGATACGCCTTACGCCTATAGATTAAAATATTATCCAACACTTAGATTGACTGAGAGGACTAGAGACGTATAGGTACATTGTGAAACCCAGCTGATAAACCCAAATATGGTTATAGTTGATGAGAGCATCAAACTGGAACCGTTTACCGCAAAACACCGATTGAAACTTTAAAGCAGATTTGGAACTTGAACCTTTATAATGAATATTTTGAGAACAGGTATCAGACAAACGATATTCTTTGAACAAAAATCAACAACCAGTAGCAGAATCAAAGTAGCAAAGCTTTAGAAAGAGTGTCGTCCAGCTCTATAGTCTATATCTTTACTTGCTTTGAAAACCGTTCTAAGCATTAAATGAAAGTTATATTGAGTGTTTCTTGGTTAAAGTATTAAAACCAGATCCGAAACAAAACAGACAACGATTAATCATGCGTAAAGTTTTTTGTTTTCAATTTTCTTATGATTTTTTCCACCAAATTTTTAAATCTATTAGCAAACTTTTTGCGAATCTGTTATATTTAATCGATTGCGTCATTTTAAATTTATCAGTTAAATGCAACTTTGAATATTTTTGGAAATTTTCATAGAATTGACCATAGATTTCGTTTTAGATATACGCTACGGGGAAATGGGCGAAAAAAATCACACCCCATAATTCACACATATGGTTGTTGTTTTCGCGCTCCCTTTTTTTAAGAAACTATCTTTCCTTCAATGTGAATAAAAAAGAAAGCCTTAAACTGTGAAAAAATATGTTGCTGGCCCTCCGTCATCTTGACAGCTAGTCAGCCTGGCACCGGAAACTTGACCAGCTGCGCTGTAAACTTGACTGTAGATGGAAGTGGTCACTAGGATGAATAATAATAATAATAACAAATATGTAGAGACAAGAAAAAACGGACGCAATGTTATAATGGAGGAAGGAAAAACTGTATCATTTTATTAATATTGCGCGTTTTCAGGGGTAAGATGGTTTAAATAAGCCTGGAATCATCAGCGCTGTACATTTATTGAATAAATTCAATTCCAAATGGGGCCACTTTTGTCTGCATGAATTGTCAAAGTGATATTTTAAACCAATAACCGTAACCGTAACCGAAACAGAATTAGATTAATAATCGTAACCCGTACAGTACCCTATATCCCACAAACGTAATATAACCGTAATCGAAAAAAAAAGATCGGCGAAAACGGTAACCGTAACCATAACCGTTTCGGTTTTAATCTCTGATTTTAATTCTCTCCAGCCAAGTATGGTACACATTTTAAATACAAAATTTCGCTCTAGTCCACGGCTTTAGCGCTCAGACGCTCTTAAATTTATTTTAATAATATTTCTTCGAATTTACATATAGAATTTCATACTTTTAGGCTGGAATATAAAAATTTACAAAATTTCCAAATCGATTAAAGCGCATACCATTCCTAAACCATGCTGCAAGTGAATTGAGAGAGGTACTTTTGGGCCCTCTCAACGCAATGTTTCCAAATGTGAAAATATCCACATAATTAGGATATTTTAAAATTTTTTGTGTAAACATCTTAATATTTTTTTTTGCGATCTAGACCGTAGTCGAAAATAAAAAAAATCAAATTTTGGCCGATTTTTCATCCCTAGTTTTGACTATTAATTTTTTATTTTTTGCATAAATTGGAAGAAAAATTAACTTTGAACTGTGAATCCTCTTCCAAATATTGGCATAAAATAGCTATATTTTCAAAATCATTTCCAACCGTCGTTCATAAGTTTCCTCTGCAGAGCAACGTCGACACACCGACAGTATACGATTTTATAATTGTCTCTTTTGCAACAAAATATAATTGAGCGCTTTGCTAAACACAACATTCAAATGAGCACGTTCGTTTTGCCAGCCCCTGCTCTAGATCTACCAAGTTTACAACCCCACAAACAACCCTATGTTTTGGACGATTATCAGGTCTTTCGTGGGAGCTAAGCTATTTGATTCAGCTCAGATCAGCTCGACAAAGCAACTAGATCAATCATGCTCAACTCAAATAGCTCAAAGGGTTCAATGAATAGATCAAATAGCTCAGAGCCTAATTGTCATTCATTTCTAAGCAAATTTAAAAAAATTAATCTTTTTCAATTTCGTTGTTAAATCAAAAATTATTGAAAAGAAATGGAGCAAAATTTTTAAATTGCACTGGACCAATCAGTAAGTATATGTTTAATATTTAGAACGTTTAAAATTAGGTTTCAAATAAGTATAGACTAAAGTTAAAGTTTTATCTTAATTCATAAATAGTCTTCATCATGTTCCACGGAGGCTTTAATATCAACCCAAGAAGAAGCTATCTGCAAAATTTTGGCCACTCCTGCAAGCAGTGCCTCACCAGAGAGAGCCTTTCTCAAGCCGGAAACCTCATATCAGAGAAAAGGTCCGCAATTACATCGAAGGATGATATGGTGAAAAAAAAAATGTTTTTTAAACGATAATTTAAAAAAATAACAACGGATCTTTAATTATACTTGTGTGCGTTTTTATTAAAACATATGATTTGTGTGGGCCTGCAATCGTTCTCCACATCTGCTGGTTTGACGATTGAGATGAGAGCAAACTGGGGGAGTGCCAAAGTCTCTCTTGGAGTTACGGATATACCAGTGGACAGCGAGCATTATGTGAATATGTTGCTCTGCACCGTCTCAACCGTTTGAATGGCAGTGTCCCAGAGGCAGATATATTAGGTCCAGCACGGCTAGTAGCTAAGTGTATTGGGCGTCTGCAACCGGAAATACCGCAGTGCACAGACTTTAATAACCACTGATGGCACTTGAGCTGCAATATTTGTAGTGCAACGTTGGAAGCACTTTTAGGTTGCAAATTTGGGAAAAAAATTTCTTTAGATGGGCTAATTTACCAATGTTGACTTATAGAATTAAGAGCTTGAGGGTGGTGAGCAGAGGATGAATGGTGGACACGAGAAAATAAGGGTAAGGGGAAAGGGGGGCGAACACCGAAAAGGAGAGAAGTAGAAAATTGTCAAATTCACGAAAAACATTTGTCTGTTCTCAATTCACTTCGGTTTTTCGTATAAACGTTTGAATGGGCCATTTGACTTTTGGAAGGTGTAAAGGAAATCTGCATTTTACTAAAGCGAACGTTTATACGAAAACCGAAGTGGAATTGAGAACTCAATTGAACGACCAATAATTGAAATCACACCTAATTTGTAGGGTTAATGCCCTGCGCCTCTACGCTTTCGACTTCCCCCATTAACAACTTACTTCAAGACGAGTTAAACACAGATGTTGTGCTTGTTTGAATGGGGTCTTAACAGACAGATTAATGCGACTATCTATATTCAATTTAGTGAAAACAAACTTGGTAACAACCACATCATCATGTTTGAGCTGGCTTATCTGAAGCAATTTACATGCATACCAAATTCCAAACAACGTTTTGTGTGTGTTTTTTTTTTTCTTATCTTTTTTTTTTTTTTGCACATCATTACAATAATACAAGTATACTTCAAGTTGCTTGACATATATATGTATATCCATGTTTGTATATATGTGTGAGTGTGTGTGTGATGGATATGGGTTATACATGTAACATTCATATCTGTGGGGGGGATCACGATTCTTATTAGGAAGCAGCAATTAAAAATGTTTGCAGTTGTCACTTCTTTAAATTTTGTTTACTATTTAGAATTGGCAAATTTTTTATACCGTGTGATAATCATACGTTTTGTGTTTTGTATATATATATATATATTTTTTTTAATCATTATTCCAAGTGTCTCAAATAATCATATCTATGTTTATACATTTTTAGGTTTTTTTTTTATACTAAAAACTAAGCCTAAAAACCACCTTCCAACGAGCGTACCAAAACTAATGCAATTGTGTGGGATTTTGAGGAGGGGAAAACGAATTGATTCAAAAATATAGAGAAAAATGGGGTTTTAGTTTACTGGAGTGTAGAAATACATAAGCTAAATGTATAAATATGCATTGTGTGTATGTGTGTGAGTGTGTTTATATGGTGTGGTTATGTGCGAAAGTCCTCCAGAGACTTTGAGCCGCTTGTTAAACATTTTTAGAAGCGCGCGCACAGCGTGTGAATCTGCTAGAACCTGAAAAAAGGAATGAAAATGGGAATGAGTTCAAGACGAAAGCAGAGTACCTTTCAACACTTACCAATCCTCATCGCATGCTAGTATAGTAGTGTAGTGTTCACGGCCTCGCCCCTACAGCCAATCCTAGTCCGTTTTCGCCTCCGAAAACTCCTCTAAAGCAAAGAAACTGCCACCAGAGGCTCCGCCTGTGCTGCTGCTGGCAGTGCTGGTGGCCACAGTGACTGAAGTGCCCGATGCCTCGGATACTTGCACTTCCTCACCAGCAGCGGCTGCTTCATTTGCTGCAGCTGCAGCCGCCTCTTTCTCCTCCTGGGCAGCCTCCAGCACTTGCTGTTGCACTTGAACTATGGGCTGGCCATCTTCGGTGTATGACACCGAAACGGGTATGCGTGTACCATCTTCGCTAATGACATGGGCACCCTCCTCGCCATCCTGACCCTGCTGTATGATCAACTGACCCTCGGAATTTAAAAGGGAGGCATCAATCAACTGCTGTTCATTGTTATCGCCATGCACAAGCACCATTTGTCCACTGCCATCGGTCATCATTTGCAAAGTTTCACCCTCCAAGCCTTCGCCGGACTGTAGAACCCCCACGCTTTGCAGCAGCTGTTGGATTTGTTCAGGATCTTGGACTATAATCTGATTACCTTCGGCATCGGTTAGAATATGGTTGTCCAACTGCAGCAAGTGGCCATTTTCATTGACAATGAACTTGATTTGACCACCATCCACTTGGGCCTGCATGGCCTCGTCCAGTTCCATGGCAGAGCCTTCAACCGCCTCGCCCTCAGCCTCGGCTGTTGCCGCTGCTTCACCCTCAGCTGATTCGCTGGCCTCTGTGGCTGCCCCAGCAGCAGATTCCGACTCGTTGGTGGAGGTGTCAGCAGCCTCATTCTTTATATCCGCTTCCGAGCTGGTCAAATGGGTTTCTTCGGAGGCCGCATCTTCCTCCTTCTTGTCCTCGCTAGACTTGGAGGAGGATTTGTCAGTGTTTTTGGAGGCAGCACTGGAGCTGGCCTTGCTTTCGGCTGGTGTGGGCACTAAGTTAGCAGCAGCTGCTTCATTATCATCATCTAAACTGGGCATGGACACGGGGGCGGCGGCAGAGCCCGACGATTTGCCTTCCACATTGTGGGCTTCTCCCTCCTTGGCGCTGCTCTGCGACTCCTCTTCAGCCTGATCCAGCACGGGCATGTCAATGCTCACCGACACTGGAGCTGTGTTGTGGGGTGAATTCTTTTGAGAGGACTCGCCCTCGGGTTGGGGTATGGTAATGTTAAAGGTAATGCCACCGCTACCCTCTTGCGAGGTAATAACCATTTCACCGCTCTTACTGGTTTTGGTGGAGCCACCACCCTCATTAGTTTCGGCCTTCTCCGAGTGTAGTTTCTCAAACAGACTCTCAATATCAGCCTCAGCATTCTGCTCGCCACTCTCCTCA
Organism: Lordiphosa stackelbergi; assembly: GCA_018904235.1. Classification (NCBI taxonomy): domain Eukaryota; kingdom Metazoa; phylum Arthropoda; class Insecta; order Diptera; family Drosophilidae; genus Lordiphosa; species Lordiphosa stackelbergi. Next base: position 35,176 of record JAEIFU010002356.1, read on the forward strand.
TGGGTTTTGCTTACGCCTGTGTCGCCAGGTTCATCACTCAGCAAAGCAGTGGCTGCCGAATTCAGAGCTGCGGTAACTGAGCCACTTCCCTTCTTGTCACGCCTGTGTGTTTCCATATGATGATTATAGTAGGTCTCTTGTATAAAGGTCAACGAGCAAATGCTGCACGAAAAGAAACGTATATTATTCTCCGCCTCGGCACTGGCCACCACTGCAGCCGCCGCGCTGGCAGCGGTAGAGGGCACCGTATCGCTTAGGGCCTCGTCAATGGTTTCCTGTAACAGTTTCTGGGTATTCAAATTCTGGCTGGAGCTGCTGCTTACCGTAGGAAGCTTGGGTGAGACAGCCGAAGCTCCCGCATTCTGATGCACTTCGAAATGCTTGACCAACAGCTCACGCTTGGGGAAGGTCATGGAGCAAGTGCCACATTTAAAGAAGTTTGTCTGATGCTGCTTGGCATGCACCGTGGCCAACTCCCGCGTTTCAAATCTTTGCGAACAGAGGCGACATTTAAACGGCTTGGGTTTGCCGCTGACATGTTTGCGCATATGATCATCAAAGATGGCCTTATCCGTGGACTTGAACTGGCAATGATTGCATGTATACAAGGCTGAGCCAGCGGTTAGGCCAGCAGCTTGGTCAGACACAGCTGCAGCTGCAGCAGCAGCGGCTGCAGCTGCCACAGGAGCAGCTGCTGCTGGTATGGTGGTGGTGCTGGTAACCAAAACATTGGTGGCATGATTCGTTTCCATATGCTTGCGCAAGCTGCTCTCATTGACGAAATTAATGTGACACATGGCGCAGGTGTTGTCCATGGCGGTGTTGTGATCTCTTACCATATGCTGCTTCATGGCCCCAAAGTGGGGGAAGATCTTACGGCAGGTCTTGCACTGGAAGGTCTGCTGTTTGCAGGTCTCATAATGGGTATTGAAGAGACGCATGTCCGAGGTTTTGTAATCGCAAGAGGTGCACTTGTAGATTTTGGTGGCCTTGCGTTGTACCTGGGTCTGGGTTCCCGCCTGTGCACTGACGGTTTGTGGTGTGCCTGCAGCCGCTGCTCCCGCCGCCTTTAACTGGCCCGCTAAGTAAAACCCAAGTCTCGTCATAAAATTCTTATCTATTCATCCACTTAATTACTCACCTGGTGTCCCCGGCTGCACTATCTTGCGTGCTCTCATTAAATCCCCACCCGGACTCTCCTCCTGCGCTCGATTGCCCGCTCCTGTGGCCAATTTCTGCATCTTTAAAGGAGGACTGGAGTCCAAACTGCTCACATCCTCATTAATGGCATACTTTTTATTCAACAAACTAATCAAATTAGTCTTTACGCGTTCCACATCATTCTCCAAACGATCATAGTAGTTCACCAGATTGGTACAGCGCGAGCACACATAATCCTCGCCACAAACTATCACCATGAAACCCTCGCCCACCAGTTGGGCCAGTTTATTGGGAAACTTGGTGGAGGTGTGCGTGGTGCACATTTCAGTGAGAGCTGTGGCCGACTCGCAACGCTCATCGCATATGTAGCAGCGTGTGCTCTGCTGACCCCCGGACGTTTCGGCATCGCTTACGCTCTGCTGGGACTGATTAAGCGAGCTGCCGCCACTGGTGACGCCCCCTCCGCCGCCGCCGCCACTGGGCACCACGAGACGCGTTGTCTTCAGTATGCGCGGCTGGCTGGGACCGGTCACGGTGACGGCTCCACTATTGAGCAAATTGTTAAATTTGCGATAGGTGGCCGGATTGAGCTGATTGTTCATTGTGTATCAATTTTTTTCTGGTGATTTTCGAACTTCTTGGGCGCTACACGCGCAACTGCAAGCCGCTTTTTTCTCTTGTCTTTTTTTTTTTTTGTGATTACGACTAGCCCCGAGTGCGGTCGTGTTTGCTAATTTCGTTAATTTATTTATAATTTTCGATTCGATCTTGCAGCCTGCAAATGTACTCAATGCTGTAAACAATATTTTTGTTATTTTTCTTCGGTTTAATTCTCGTTCTGGCTGTCGCGGCGTCGCTTCGACTGTACTAAATGTCTCGCTGTCTGTATTTTTTTTTAGGGTTAAACTCTGCTGTTTGCCGTTCGTCAGTAGCTAGCTGTCTCGCTCTCAAGCAGGCCGTCTGCCCTGGAAATTGATAGATATGGCACTAGGGTTGTCACGCTCGCACGGAAATGGCGGACGTTGTGGGGGGTTCAAACACGTTCAGATGGCATGATGACGCTAGTGGGTTGTATGAGTTGCATGTCATGCAGGCGGTAAATTTGAAAAAATGTATGAGAAAAATATTCTTGCAATTTTTTGTTATTATTTTTGTATATAAAAAGTCCAACCAGCTGTTTTCCTACCAAATAACAGCCCAAAAAATACCGAATTCCATCGCTGTGAATAACAGGGCTACAAGCCTCACTCTGGGGCTCTCCCAGATATGTTACCATGATATGACACAATGCTCCCATACAAAAAAAAAATGTTAAGTTAATAAAATGTTAATGTTAAGAATGTACATCATTTCATGATGTAGGCATTAATTCCGAACAAATTGAGTTTTTCTGAGAAACTTTACATAAGCTACTCAATGTTAACATAAAGTACTCAATTTTCTATCGATATGTCGATGATTCCACCACTATCATGACCGTAAGATGTGACATTTGTGAAAAATTCATAATAATATAAAGAAAATATCTGTTTCGTGGTCCCAGTATCAGTGACCTCTGAAAAGATTCCATGGGAGCATTGCTGTATGAGCCAGCCAGGGCAAATGGACACAGAAGAAATGCCCTCAACTAGCATTGTTCAAAGGAGCGGGGGGCTCGAAATTTAAGTTTCGAAGCAGTCCAACAACATTAATAGAAAAATACCACCATTATCAGCGAGTCTACACCGCCGTTGTACGTTTTGTTGTTATAGCGCACTTTGAAGCGAGGCAATTTCTTATGCCTCTTAGTGACGCCAGTTTCTGAAAATAACCCTCAGAGCAGTGGAAACAAAGGAGTCCTACCGCTCTGTTCTGAGCAAGAATAAAATTTCTGTATAAAAGACCTTCCTTTAAAACCTTTATTTAAATTACTAGCATATATCCTGTCGCGCTATGCTGCGTCTTTAACAGTATAGAGCCAATAAAAGAATCTGATCAAGAATATATATATGTCGAGATGTACGATAAGTCGGAGAAGCACGGTTTTCCATCTTTTTCTTTTACAATGTCTTTCTCGAACAGTAAAGCAAATGTCTTTTCTCTTTCAATGCCCGAGCTAGACTAACTACTCGGTTCACATTTCATTACACTAAATCTCATATCTCACTTGACATTAGACACTTGACTTACTTGGCAGAAACGATACTTTCTGTCCCACCATGTTCCCAACAACAGTAGGCTTAGAAGTCTTTCACTACATGACAATTTATTTATCATAGCTTACTTTCTATTTCACAATATTTATGTAATCTATGACATATATTTTATGTGGTCGGAGATGATTACTTCTATGCGTTGCAAACTTCTGGGCAAAATTATACGCTTTTCAAGTGTATAATAACAACACTTTCATTATTAAAATTCAAAATTTTTACCTTATCAACAAAATCAAAACATCGTGTTTGGTTTTTCTGTAACTTTATTCAATGCAGCTCACAATAAAACAAATTTTGTTGGAATAGGACACTTAATATGGCCACAGGACCAACAAATGTAAAAGATACTCCTCGCTAAACACACGTTTATGCGAATATTCCGTGAGCCTGACTGCTGGAAGAAAACGGTCAATTGATTTGAGTTCAGCGGCAAAAAATACGTAAAAAAACGATTGCTAACTTCTCAAGTTGCAAAGTTGGCCTTTCTCTCTTGTAAACTTGTATTTACCGAATTTAAAAAATATTTTTTAAATTTGTATTCCCGTAGAGCCCCGAAATCGATTCTAAATAGATAGGCTTGAAATTCCCACTACATCCCACCCATAATGATCCAAATTCAAAACCACTTTCCGCCCACTTCCCATCCATACCCCACATCCCACCCACTTAACACGGACATCCCACTAACATCCCATCCACTTCCCACCCACTTTCCACCCACTTTCCACCCATTTCCGCCCACATCTCACCCACTTCCCATTCACTTCGCCTCACATCCTAGTGGGCAACCCCTGTGGTATGTTCACATGATGCAGTTTTGTTGAATTTTTATACCCTTGCAAAGGGTATTATAATTTTGCCCAGAAGTTTGCAACGCATTGAAATATTCATTTCCGACCCTATAAACTATATATATTCTTGATCAGGACGACGAGCTGAGTCGATTGAGCTTTGTCCGTCCGTCTGTCTGTCCGTCTGTCCGTCTGTCCGTCTGTCTGTTTCTACGCGAACTAGTCTCTCAGTTTTAAAGCTATCGAGCTGAAACTTTGCACAGAGTCTTCTTTTTACTGCACACTGCTAATATGTCGGAACCGACCGGATCGGATGACTATATCTTATAGCTGCCATAGGAACTATCGGTTGAAAAGTGGGTCTTTGTGAGAAAAACTTTTTTGTTTTTAATGTTAACGGCTCCCACTTCAGCAATTATTAATTCTATACGCTTTCACATAGATTAGGAAGTTTTTGTCCAAATCGGATGACTATATCTTATAGCTGTCATAGGAACTATCGGTCGAAAAGTGGGTTTTTATGAGAAAATTTTTTTGGTTTTTAATCTTAACGTGTCTCACTTCAGCAATTATTAATATTATGCGCTTTTACAAAGATTTTGGAAGTTTTGGTCAAAATCGGATGACTATATCTTATAGCTGTCATAGGAACCAGCGGTCGAAAAGTGGGTTTTATTTAGAAAAATTGTTTGTTTTAATGCTGGCGTTCTTAAACTTTGATGTATTAAAACATTTTTATAATTATACAACATTATTTTTATATTGATTTTTGAAAAATGAGTTTGAACTTTGATCGGATGAAAAAAAAACAGTTTCATACAATAGTTTTCCGCGATTTTCCCACAATTCCTGACAGAATTTTCCAAAATCTGATTTTAGTACTAACCACAGCATTAGATAAAACTACTGTGAATAACTTTTTTTTTTATAAAATCCTACACTCTTTATATACAGTGCCGCTCAACTAAATAGGTTTGAAAACCCTGCTCACATTTTTCCCTCTTTCTTTGCTCCAATTGAATTTTTTCTATCTTTCTTTTATTTTGAACCTTCATTTGTTTACTCATTATATGCAAGAAAAAAGCAACTGGACAAACCGCGAAAAACTTCAACCGATTTTGAAAAAGGTCAAATAAAGGTTATATTAATTCTGGCCTAAAACACTAAGAAATAGCTAAGAAAATCGGTAGAAGTCAAAACGTTGTGAGTAGTTTTCTTCGTAATGAAGCTGAACGCAGGAAAAAAATGAATGGAGGAAAAATACGCAACAACAGCATCGGACAGGCGACTTATCCCACCAACTGCCTTAAATTCCCACCTTTTTGCTGGTAAAATTAGGGAAGAATGCGGGGTAAATGCTAGTGTGGCCACTGTAAAACGAATTATTCGAAGCGCCAAACACTTGAAGAGATTGAAAATAAAAAAACCACCTCTCAACGATGCTCGAAAGGAAGCACGACTTCGATTTGCTCGAGAACACATGACGTGGATCAAGGAGTGGAAGACGGTGGTCTTCTCCGACGAAAAGAAGTTCAACCTCGATGAACCGGATGGCTATAATTACTATTTCCACGATATGCGAAAGGAAGAATGTTTTTTAAGTCGTCATCACTCATGTGCATGTGGAGTAATGGTGTGGAGCCATATCGTTTTATGTTCCAGTTTGTTACCTCGAAGATGAACGTAAATGTGTACCAAGACTGTGCTCCAAAAGGCTTTTACCCAGTTTTCGGAGATTTATGGTCATATTCCATGGACGTACCAACATGACAACGCTCCCATCCATACCGCTCGGGTTGTAAAGCTGTGGATATAAGATCAAAAACTTCAAATTGCTCGAGAGGCTGCCTTACTCCCCCGACGTTAACATTATCGAGAACATTTGGGGACTTTTTGTCCCCAATTTCAAATGAAATTGAAAAATATTATGATTCCTTACCAAACCGTATGTTTGAAAAAATTAAGAAAAAGGGTGGGCATACCAAATACAAATTTATTCTAAAACAGTGTCCTTTACTAATTAAGTTACCCAGTGCCTTGAAACTTTGCTTTATAGACTTATGTTCAATAGTTTTATTAGTCAACCCTATTTAGTTGAAAAAAATTCAGATTTTTTGTTATGTTTTTTGAAAAATAATACAAATTATATAAAAACAAAACTAACAGAACAGAAACTTTGCTATTTCACAAATGACTGATTTCTTTATACAAAAAAATTTTATTTTGCTTTAATTTTTTCGGAGTGCTTGTTAAGGAGATTTAGACTAGCATATAACTCTTCGCCCCTCCCCGCCCCTCACAAGTTTAAACCCCCCCTCACACCTCCCTCCTCTTTCACCCCCCCCCCCCCCCCCATGCACTTCCCACCCACTTCCACTTTAGAATGTCAAGCACGTTCTTCGGACATGCATCCCATTGAGAATATGTGAATATATCTCAACTGAGGAGCTTCGAAAAGCTCTTATAGAGGAATGGGTCCTCCAAATACCGGATTGAGAGTTCGAAATTATGACTAGAGTGATCCGGTAAGGTATTTTCGAGCTCATAAATAAGTCTGAAGGTTAATTCCATTATTAATTGATTTTTTATTATCCTTATTCTGTCTCCTGTTTACTTTTTTAGGACTGGCTTTAATTCAAACCCGCAGTTCAAACTGATTTATTTTATATAAAATTGAGAAAATACGCTTTTACTTTAATAAATATATTTGATATTGTTGATTTACCTTAAAACGACTACAGATTTTTTTATGTAAAAGTTTTGTCAACCATTACAAACCCATTTGCATTGTAATGTTTAAAATAATTTTTTAAAATTAAAAATTAATATTTAAAATTTTTTATACGAACTAGTTTTGATTCAGAAAGTAAAAATACATCAACCACGGAATACCTAAATGTTAATTGCTTAGATTGTTTTGAAGTCATTTCTTCTGTAAACAGGAATTAAAACACTATCTGAAATATATTTGAAAGGAAAAATTTGTTCATGAACCAAACCGTTTTACTGGTAATCAATTTCAATCATATTCTTTTCGGTGGAAACCGTATTTAACAGATTTCTATATTTTTAAGTTTACTAGATTATTCAAATTGCAACAAAATTATTTTTAATAAATATTCCAAACGACTTGGCATGACATCATGCATTTTCAAGCCTGTTGTCTGTTCGTACTTTCATGTCATGCGCCCAGCCCTCACAGCGTCGCTTTATCTTTGTTTGACAGTTAACCAAGCGGTCGAAAGAGGGCGCTTTAGCGCGCGTATTTTAAATTGAAAAACTAAGGGCCGATTTCACATCTTCTACAAAGAGCTATCTGTCACATAAACTAGCAAGAAACAGAGCTGGCTCTTTTACAAGGCATCTTAAATTTTCGCCCAAAAGGTGGCGCTTTAGCGCGCCCCACTTTCAAATACCTGAACAGAAGCACACACATATTTCTGCCCATGAAATCATTAAAACGTTTTAGCCATGAGGTAAGCAGACATACCATTCCAAATAGCAACATTTTAGTAGCGATAATAAATACACTACATCTACATCACTAATGTGGCTAATAATGAAACAAAAACCGAGATAAGATTCCATATTTAAGCATTGGTTTTGTCTTTCATTTTTTGTGTTTTTTGTTTTGTAATATTTATTTTGCACGCCAGTACAGAAAGCACTTTGACAATGTATTGGTATGGGTAGGCTTATCAGCTCTACCGATAATTTGGTAACAAACGCGTCCCGCTCTCGACCAGGTAAAGACCAAAGCGATGTCAGTTGGCAAACGAAACGAAAAGCGAACGCATATCAGCGACAAAAATTCGAACAGAATTCTTGGACAATATTCAAAGTGAGAAATCATTATCGCCTGGTTATCGAGCAAAATTAATTGGCGCATGTTACGTTGCCCTCGGTGTCCGGCTCGTTTAGTTGTACCTGTGCATTCAAGCTGAACGCGGGCGTGAGAAACATTTCATTGAATAAATCTATTTAAAAAAAACGCAGCTGGAAAATGTACGGTTCACCAGCGACGGGCATTAAAAACTTCCAATCACTTAGAACGGTTGTACTATGGGCCGGAGCACTTGGTGTGGTATGTAATCACTGATAAAAATACTTTTTTTTTGTGTGTGGAGTTTGCGACCTCATGGCCCTGTTGGCCAATTCTGATATTTTTCACTTGGTGAGAATGCTATCAGGAGGAGTACCCCTCAGATGAGTCGCTGCTAATCAACACTTGACTCACGGCGTGTAAACAAACCTTTCTGTCTCTCTCTGTCTACCACTTACAGGTGCAATCCATCATCTGGATTGGTCTGACGATTACAGCCATTCTTGCCTACAACTGCATACTCTACATAGCCCCGACATTCAACTATGGCACAATGATCAAATATGTCTTCTTTGATGTATATTTCCACGGGAGTTGTAAAATGGACACGGCTTGGTATGAGAACTATGACAGGAATTATTTGGAAGAGGTGGACACTGTTTTTGATCCCCAGCAAATATTAATCTGGAATTGTGTCTATTTGGGTGTCTCGGTTTGTTGGCTCATCGTTTCCATTGTGCTTTTAATATGTGAGTATAGATAAAAGTCGTTGCATGAATCATAAACCAACCATATCCGTTCCACTGATACGCAAACCAAGCACTTGGGACAATCTAAGAATTTTTAGATTTTATCTAGCGATCTTACGAAAGGCAATGCTATTTTTTTTATTAGCAAGCAGCCTAATCTACAGATAAAAATCAAAAGATCCATAGATTGAGCAAATATTGAAGCATTTTTTTGGATTTTTGATACGCTGGGAAAGAGTATAGTAAAAATTGTTAATTGTAACCGTTATGGTTCCGTTTCCGGTATGTACCAAAAGGTAAACTTGAGTTTTAGTTTATTTAACTCAAAGATAATAAACTTTTCGCTGGGAAATAAACCTTCTGCGCAGTTCTACGAACTTTATCGACCACCATTTTATTCATTTATTATATCATTTTGTAAACTTTAACTCTTGGGACAACCTTGATTAAAGCAATAAGACTAAAACACGCGAAAACCCCCTTTTGTTTACAATAATATCGATTCTTGAATACCGGTTCTCAACAACAAAATCATTTAAATCGATTGTTTTCGATATACGCTTTCAGTTCGGGTTCCGGTTTTGTTATTTAGTTTCCTTAGCGTCGACAAATACGTTATAAAATGTTTTATGAGCTCAGGAAGCCCATCAAAGAATATCTAATAAAATCACAAAAATAAACTAATGACGACTCCGACACGGTGGGGGAATTAAAAAAGATTTAATTAGTTTAGGACACTAGTTCTACAATTAGCTAACGAAAGAAGATCAATAGGTAATAGTCTGCTGGAGTACCTAATTTAATCCACGAAGAGCAAAAAGAAAAAATTACTTCTGAACTGATTCAATACGATGTATTGTATTTGTTTTTTATACTGCGGACACAGTCGGCTGTGTACCGCAGCTTTGTGATGTATGGACATTGGCGTAGATAGGGGAGGATTAAGATGATCAATCACCCCCCATTGAGTTTACAAATTGAAATTATAGGGAACGAAATCGAAGATGAACAGATCTAAAAACTTAATTTTGTAAAAAAATAATTAAATAAATAAGATACGGTTATGAGGAGTACTAACTTCTACCTTCTCTCAGAAACTTTTTAAAAATTTCCTTTGATAGATCGCGATTTATAAAGCATTTTCATGCAAAAAATAAGTACGTTAGACCTTACCTGCCTTATATGGATATAATATTCAAAAGCCTCAATATATCTGATTTTGAATTTTTCCATGATTTTGGGAATCCATTCGCCTCAGTATTTTACATAGATAGAAAAACTTTCTCACAGCACATGAGTATCAAAGCAAAGCCAAGGTGTTTCCAATTCAGTGTTGCCAATTTGTCCATTTTGCGGACAGATCTGTTCTTTTTGAGACTGCGATTTACGGAAAAATTTTGAAACGTCCCTATCCGGAAAAAATGTCATTTTTATTATATTTTATCCTTTATTCATCCTCCTTAAATTTTTAAATTAAAGTCTCTCACACACTTTATAAATTGAAACATTCTGGCATCTCTTTCATATTGATATTAAGCCTTCGATAAGGATTTTTCAAAGCGATGCAACCCTATTTTAATTGTGTAATCAAAATAAAACGTATCGAGAATCG
>JAEIFU010002357.1:0-45499 GCA_018904235.1 Lordiphosa stackelbergi
AAAAATCGTAACTTTTGAACAGAAAGCTACAGGGTTGCCCATATTCGACGGACCCATCTGGCAACGCCATAACTTTTGACAGAGATGTCAGATCGCTTAATGACATACCGCGTTTGAAGCGTCAGTCCAAGCAGATTTTTACCATGGAACAATACACGCCACGCGAGCGCTCTGAAATAGTTGAAATTTACATTCAACAGAACAAGTCAATTGTGAAAACTCAACGTGCTTTTAAAAAATTAAAAAATGTGAAAAGTGCGCCTTCTAAGAACACCATTAAGCGTTTATACGAAAAATTTTCGACTGGTGAGGCTCTTTCTAATCCGAAGAGGCCAAATAAAAGTCGACCAAGGCGATCGGCCGAGAATATCGCTGCCGTACGAGCCAGTGTTGAGAGGTCCCCAAGAACATCCCAAAAACGCCGTTCTCAGCAGTTGGGCATGGCTCGGTCCACTTTACAACGGATTATTCGCGTTGATTTGCATTTGTTCCCGTACAAAATTCAATTGACGCAAAGATTGTTGCCTGCGGACAAGCCTCGTCGATTGGAATGGGCCCAAAGAGTCATCGAAATGGCCGAAGATGACGAGCAATTTTGGAACAAAATTATCATGTCCGATGAAGCCCATTTCTCATTGAATGGGACCGTAAATAAGCAAAATTGCCGTATTTACGCCACTGAAAATCCTCAGGAGATTCAAGAAGTGCCTCTTCATGACGAAAAAGTCACAGTTTGGTGCGGCGTTAGTGCGAAAACGGTCATTGGGCCGTTTTTCTTCCAAAATGAAAATGGCCATGCTGTTACCATCAACCAGGAGCGTTATCGCGACATGATGACCAATTTGTGATGCCAATTATTCGTCGAAAGCGTATGAGGCAGTTCTGGTTTCAACAAGACGGCGCTCCACCGCACACAAGTCGCATAACAATCGATTTTCTGAAGAAATTGTTTCCGGGCCGTTTGATGTCGAAAAGTGGTGATTTGGACTGGCCACCGCGTTCGCCCGATTTGACGCCGCCTGACTTCTTCTTGTGGGGATATTTGAAGTCAAAGGTTTACGTTAACAAGCCAAGGACCGTAGAAGAGCTCAAGGACAACATTCGTGAAGAAATAGCCGCTATTCCGGCCGAAATGTTGGCGAAATCGATGGAAAATGCTGCAAAAAGGGCACAATACGCCATCAACGCCAGAGGCGGCCATTTGAGAGATATCATATTCAAAAATTGATGTAAACAAATCTACTTGGAACAAATTAAATGATTAAGATTGCCAACCGCCAAATTTTTATTTTTTTTCTTTGATTTTTTAAAAAAAAACATGGGTCCGTCGAATATGGGCAAACCTCTTTAAATAATATTTAAATATTTTAATTTATTATTTTATATTATTTTTTTTTATATTTATAGGATAGGAAAAAACCACTTAAAATTTTTTTTTTAATTTTACAGATTTAATCCGTCCCTCATCCCATATATTGGTAGTATATTTTAAACTTTTTTTTTTTTTGGCAAAAATAGTTTTGCCGCCCGGGCAAAAGCAAAAATCAGAAACTCATATTTATTAAAAATTCTTCGAAAAAAATACTAAAAAAAATTTGGAAAAAATGACCCTTTTGACATAATTCTGGCCAAGTTTACGCTCAAAATAAGACACATTTATATTTAAAATGTTGCTATGATATTCCCCTAAAAGGATATAAAAAGAATTAACAAATAAAATTTTTTTTGGAATTTTTAGAAATTAAATTCGAAACTTATTCCCCTCATTTTCCATACATTTCAAATTTTCGATTTTGAGGGCGAGCGCGCGTCCACTAAATGAAGTCCGATCGCTGCCAAACTTTTTTTCATATCTATTGGGACCAAAACGAATCTTTTTCCGCCCGGTATTTGAAATCAAAAAAAAAAAGTTAATATAAGGGCCAGTCTAGTGTGCAGCATGACTATAGGCGACTGCCACTGTTTGACGATAGTCTTCATGCTGCAATCATGTTATTCTTTACTGTTTTTAAAAATAAGCTGCATTGCAGCTAAGCATCTCCATGCTTTGCGATTAAGTGCACCTTTATGTTTGTTGAGTTGCCATGGTCCTTACAACTTCTTGCACAGTTTACAGTTAATAAAACAACTTTCAAACATTGTGCCTTACATGTCCAGAGCACAAGAAACAGTTATTCGCAACATTGTGACTGAAGGCTAAAACAATAATATCCCCGAAAAATATCACCAAAAAATATTCGATATCCGATATATCGCCTCCGAAAAATATTCGATAATGATATTCTTCATTTTGGACAAAAATATCGATATTTCGATATATCGATAATATTTTCGACAACCCCACTTTCAAATCCCTTTTTAGGAAACAACCACCACACTGCTTGAACTGATACCCAACACAGTGACCACCAAAGGTGTTTTTACCCAATGGCATGAGCTGCTGGGCTGGCATACACCCGGATCGGAGCCGGCACAAAACCAAAATGTGGCTTTAATTAAGAAACAATTTCATATGCTGTGGGACAATCGTTGCATCAAATTGCTACTGGGAGATTTACTCAAGGAAATCAATTTGAATTATGAACGCATAGAGTTTCAGTCGCCGCAGCAGCCTTCCACTTCCAATTTGTTGCGTCGTGCTCTGGAACGAAGCTCTACGAGGGGTGTAAATCTGTCCTGTAAGCCTTGCAAGCAGCAATGGCGACGGTTGGACCATCCCGATGTATTGCAAGTGGCACGTATATGTGGCATGTATTACGCTGCTCTAAATACTTTGCCCCAAATGAAATTGGATATACTCACGGGGATTTGTTATAATGAAAATGTTTTATATGACATTTGGCTGCTGTTGACCTCGGTGGGACCCAATTGTGGCCTGAAGGATTACTTGGATTTACTCAGGTCTGAAACGGGTATGAATAGGCCACAGTTAGCCCTGCTGATGCTGTTCTTTGACTGCATGACCCACTATGTCACGTGAGTGGAAGTGTTTGAAGTAATTATTCCCAATGTCTAAGATTTGTTCTTTTATTTTTCACAGTATACTGGACGAGTATGAAATGTATACAGAGCAGAGTCCGTTTCGTCTTAATGATTATGTCATGCTCACCTACTTCCTTAACAACATGTTGTATAAACTAATCAACGATAATATTCTGGGTAAGTTTTCAAATTCGTGTTTGAATTTAAATAAGTAAATCCCTTTAATCCATCCCCCCAGGAGCCAAGAATATTGTGCAAAATCCCGTATTCGTCTCTTTGCACACTCTCTTGCTGTGTCTCTATCGTCGGGATTGTCGTCGTCCTTTTACTCCCACCAATCACTGGCTCATACCCGAGGTTAAACCTTCTACTTTCATCAATGATCTGGAAAAGGCCAAGCGCAATGCCATGCTTTTGTTGGCCAAAATGCCACATATTATACCCCATGAGGATCGTGTGAAATTGTTTCGCAAATTTGTGCAAAACGAAAAGGCTGTCATGGGTCTAACCGAGAGTGCTTGTGCCTCACCTCGCTCGGCCTTGATAGTCATTCATCGGGATCGTATTGTAGAGGATGGCTATCGTCAGTTGGCTGCACAGCCCACACATGCCCTCAAAGGTGTCATACGTGTGCGTTTTATCAATCAGCAGGGCTTGCACGAGGCGGGCATTGATCAGGATGGTGTCTTTAAGGAATTTCTGGAGGAGACCATTAAAAAAGTGTTTGATCCCTCGCTAAATCTATTTAAAACCACCTCGGATCAGCGTTTATATCCATCTCCGATTTCCTATGTGCAGGACAATCATTTGCAACTGTTTGAGTTTGTGGGTCGCATGTTGGGCAAGGCTGTGTACGAGGGTATAGTGGTGGATGTACCCTTTGCCTCGTTCTTTCTCTCCCAACTGCTGGGCCAGACCCAGCAGGCCCTGTACTCCTGCATGGATGAACTGCCCTCACTGGATAATGAGCTCTATCGCAGTCTGACCTTCATCAAGCATTACAAACAGGATGTGTCCGACTTGAATTTAACCTTCTCCGTGGATCAGGATGTGATGGGCAAGATTGTAACCCATGAACTGCATCCGGGTGGCAAGGCACGCGTGGTCAACGATCACAACAAACTGGTGTATATACATTACATGGCCTATTTCCATATGAACACACAGATACGCGAGCAAACGCAGGCGTTTAATCGTGGCTTTCGTAGCATAGTCAATCCCGAGTGGCTGTCGCTGTTCTCGCCACCAGAGTTGCAGCGTCTCATATCGGGTGATACGGTGCCATTGGATTTGAAGGATTTGCGTAAACATACACAATACTATGGCGGTTTTCATGATTCGCATCGTGTGGTGGGTTGGCTCTGGGATATATTGGCTAAGGATTTTACCGAAGAAGAGCGCAAGCTGTTCCTAAAGGTAAGTGGAATTGTAATTAAATGAAAACTTGAGTAACAGATTCTTAGATATCAGATTCTTTAACATTCATAATCAGTGGCGTAGATAGCTTTTATTGTGTTTGAGTTTTAGAAATTTTGTTTTGTTTTTTTTTTCCAAGTTTTGTATAAATAACAATAATGTTATCGGTAAAGTTTAGTCTATAATTCCGCCCCCCCCCCGAAAATTTAAAAAAGGGTCTTTTGATAGACAGCGAATTATTAAAAATTTTCATTGAAAAAAATTCTGGTTCACCCGGTTTCTTCTTTAAAGAATTTTTGAAATATACAGGTTTTGTGTAATACAAAAGCATGTATAAGCTTTTCGTGAAATGTCAAATAAATAATGAAAATTAAATATTTGAACGACTTACTCCGAGAATATTAGGGGTGTCCTGGAAGTCTCTAGAGATTTTCTTATAAACGATTGCACTTCGAAATGGGACTACTTTATTTGCGAAGTGCCAAGAATCAGACCGCCTACGCATCAAATCTATTTCGCTTTTAGCAGGCGGATTGTCATCTAATCTGGTAGGCGGGCATATTTGTACACCTTAACAAATAAATTTAAAAGGCTTTAATATGAAATGATAATGTTTACAAGAAAACCTCTAGAGATGTTTGGGACACACCCGAATATGAAATGCTGACGTTTAACTGAAAAACCTTCTAGACTTTCGTGACCCACCCTAGTATAAGTCCCCTTAGTCTCACAGAAAGAGCGAACTGTCACATTTTACCGCAGAAGAGAGCAATATTTCTAAAAATTTTACAAACTTCGTTTCCACAAGCGAATTTAGAAAACACAGACCGCAAACATTAAATTGTTCAAAGAATGTTGTCAATGAGGTAAAATTTTATGTAAAAAACGGTAAACGCCACAGTCAATTTTTTTTTAAGTGCTAAGTTCCCACAGTCAAATAATTTGCACATATTTTACTAAAAGTTTGGCATAGATAGGCAAAATTAGAGAATTTTTCGGCCATATTTGATAAACTTATTGACGCATGAAATAATGGTTTTAGATTTAAGTCTTGCAAAATCTGCAATCTTTGCTATTTAGCCGAGATTTCATATTTAGCGGGACTTCAGCATGCAAAATGAAAAAAATTTGGGTTGGGCAAAATTGCATTTATTTCTTCCACCGGTAGTATTTAAACCCGGTAGGAGCCTAAGCATCGGCAAAATTGGAAATGGTTATTAATTTTTAATATTTTGAGTCGGAATCGCAACAAATCACCCGTTTGAGCGGTGGGTCGGGGAAGCGCAACGGTCGTGGTCGAAGCGGTGAAGCTGCCCGACGGTGGCCAAGCCGGTTGACGGCCGGGGTTCTTCTGGTGTTTGGCGGGTTGGCAGGAATCATCCACTAGGCTGCTCCCCATGGCCAAACGCTCAATTCGGACCTTTACTGCCAACAACGGACCGCTTGAATGCAGCACTCCCGCGAAGGGCCGTGATCAACGGGGCCGGGTGTCTTCCATGGGCACAGCGCCAGGCCCACACATCTGTGGTGACGCGCCAGGCGCCGGGGCTCGGTGGGGGGTTCTTTTGCATCCACCGTATCGTCCGGATCTCGCCCAGTGTTACCACCTATTTCGTCCTGGTGACGAGCTTGGTAGTCGGAAGTTGGCCACAAGAGAGTCCTGTGAAATTGGCTCTCCGGTTTTTGCCAATAGGGACTTCTTATAGGGCATTATTTTTGTTAAATAGCTGCATTTTATCATTTTATGACCAATTTCATTTAAAAAACATTTTGAAAACGCATGTTTATTCCAACCATGTACCCTGCAATATTTTGAATGAAAATTATTTATAATTCGCAATCTTTTGATGGAAATTTTTAACATGTTAGTGAGAGACGGTAGAAATTAGTATTCCTTACTATACCATATCTTATTTATTTAATTATTTTTTTTAACAAAATTAAGTCAAGTGTTTAGACTTCCTGCTCTGTTCACCTTTTTTTTCGTCCCCTGTAATTTAAATTTATAAACTCAAGAACATAATCAATATATTGGAAGGGCTTGATAGAAAGAAGCAGTATATAATAGTGGAAGATATGGAATGCCTAACATCTTTGATTAAGTCAAAGTTAATTTAATTAGAAAGCATTTGTTGTTGTCTGACGCAAAGGAATAGCAGGCGCGTATGGGTCCCGCGCGGTCTCTGTGTTTTGTTGTCGTCGCGCGCAACAATAACATTATATGCGTCTCTCTCTCTCTCTCTCTCTCTCTCCCTCTCTCTCTCCGATGTATTTCGCAAACTCAAACGCAACAACAAAGTTGCTTTGCGTAGTCGGCACCCGCCTCGCTTGCAGGCCTAAGCGCTTTTCGCTATTTAAGGCGGCAAACACACACACAGGAATTTATAGTAGTTGATCTGAAGAAGAAGAAGTAGAAATATTCCTGTTAAATTTTTTATATTTATGTCTTTTAGGCTTTTCATGTGAGACGAGAATATGTCGCTCCTTCATTTAACAGGTTAATTTTCATGTTAACTCAAGAACTATTTTCTCCGGGTAAAATCCATTGAGAACTTTATACTCGACATTTATAAAATCGATCATTTTGAGTAAGTGAGCGATATGTATAAACTCTGGAGCAATACTATATCAGCACCTTGTTTTTTCAGTGTACGCATAGAAAGAGTAGAGGTAGAAAAACTTTGCGATTACCGTTTGAAAGAGCGTAAAAATGAAAGAAAACAAGTAAGAGTGTTGCGGTCGAGTGCCCCGACAGCAAAATACCCTGTTCCAAGTAATGTGGTTCCTATAGCTTTGAACTCCTTTTATTTTAAAATTTATTTGAATAAATGGGGAGGCGCACTTACATATCTTCGGTGTTTTTGCTCGGATCTTATAGTGGTTATAAAATAGACAGATATTGGGCCTTACTGAATATATATGACTTACACTGACACTTTTAGGCCACATTCAGCCGCTAATTCATTAGAGATCTTTAATGAATTACTTGCAGAACTTACTTATCAGCTCTAGTCTGACAGCACTGGCCCACTTGGTATATTTACTTTATTACAAACAGTTACTCAACGAAGTGTACTCAAATAAAATCGCCGCCAGAAGAAACAGAATAAGAAATTAGATTGTGCGGCTATAGTAGTGCTCCTCTCACAAAACGAAAATGAAACATAACGGTTAATTTTGCCCTTTGACTTTTTTTTGTTATTTATTTTTTTTTCTTTTTTTTTATTTGTTTCTGAAAAAAAAAATTTTTTTGTTGATGATCCATTGGATGATTTTGTTATCCACTCGGACTGAATAGTTTTAATATCGTAAAAAGGTTATTAATGATATCGATTTAATGTTAAATTGATCTTAGATTTTCATCCAATGGAGCTGAAAATTGTCCAAAGAAATATGAATATGAAGAAGAAATGAAATAATAGAGGAAAGCTAACTTAGGCTGGACCGAAGTTTTATATATCCTTGCAGCTCGTAAACAGAAAAAAATTTTCATAAAATATTTTCGCTTTGAACAATGTTAGTTAAGTGATATTCCAAGCTCACCAAATGGCGCCCATTTCGTGTGGCTTTAGTTATCTTTGTAACTAACTTTATTTAATAATAATCTTCGCGGGAGACTGTCTCGGTTTGCGACGCCTATCATCGATAGCTAGCCCTTAATATCTATAGGTGGCTGTAGCTCTCGCCCGAAGGGATTGATCGGTGATGCCACAGCTACTCCCTCCCCAGTGACCAGGTCGGGAGCGAATCTACTTTTGCGATGTCGAGTTTTTCCCCAAGTTGACGTCGTTGCTTCGAGTGGGGGTCGATATTGCCTCGCGTTGAGTACTTCGTGTTGCCTAGCGTTAGAGGGTTTCGTCGTGAGTCGCGTTGAGGGCTTCGTGTTGCCTCGCGTTGAGGTGGCTGAGCCTGTAGAATTGGGTATTGTACCCCGAGTAGAGACTCGCGTTTTTTGGTCGATTGGTTTTTTTGTTTTTGGGTCGATGAGAAGCATGTAGACGAGGCTCGGCCAGGCATTGGTCGCTCGACGACAAACCCGTCGAATTGTTGCTGATTTTTCACTGAATGCAAGAATGTTCTGATCGTATTGGTAGCATAGTTGGTTATGCTGGAGGAAGCGGCGGTGGCATGGCCGCCGTTGTTGAGATCCGAGCCCCCATCCGTGGTCATGTTGTTGGCGGTGATGCTGGTGCGAGTGATTTGTTGTTGTTGTAACGGCTGAGTTGGGTTGATCCGTACGTACGTGAAGATATGAAAAGAAAAAGGAAAGAAATAGGGTAAGATTTAAAAGAGATGTTGAGACTATTCCATGTCCAAGCCGAGGAAGGAGGCCGCCTCGACTGGATGGGTCCACAGATCTATAGGTGTGAGGTCAGTGGGGTTTAAGGGTCAGTTGAAGAGATGTACTTGGATTCCCGTATGCCGGGGTTGGCAATCCTTGGGCAGTGTGTTGAGTACTGTGTCGGTTCCGGGACTGAGACCCGATTGCCGTGGGAACCGTCGAGTGATTTGTGTTTGCCGCCGCTGTGGCGGTTGCTGCGGGCTGTCAAGGGCGGTGTTGGAGCTGGGGGTGGCTGTAAAGTCCGTGGATTGACGCAGATATTTGTTAAACTTAAAGAAACCATTAAAGTGCTGAGGCACCGAATACGAACCTCTAACTGAGACTCCGACAGCTGTATGATGATACGTGGGTACATGTCCATTTGATGTGGCCACCGCAGTGGTCCAGCGATTACCACTGGTCGCTGAAGTAGGCGTGGCAGCGCTGTTAGACTCGACAAATTATTCACAAGGAATGAATTCTGGTGCCTTAAGTGAGCCACGTTCCAGCTGAGATACCAATATTCTTCTGCGCCAAAGTAAAGAGAACATCTGGCTTCTAGTCAGGGCCTCTACGGGTTTCATAGTTAGGCATGCAGCACGCCTTTTTGTCGGTAGAAGCTGTAGTATTAAGGAAGAGGACAAGAAGTTACCAGCTTTTAGTAGAAGAAGACCCCAACAATTTGGTCATTCCTTTCTACTCAGCTTTTTGGAAGTATCCGATTTAGAGGACTCATCTTCACTTAGGTTAGTGTAAGCCTCACAATGGTTCAGTCGAAATGGGAATATATGGTATCACAAAAAGCACTATCTTGGCCTAAGTATAGGATCGATCGACTGACAGTCGTTCAATTTGCATCTCTTTTTTAATGTATCTCCTTCTTTTGCAGTTTGTCACCAGCTGCTCAAAGCCACCGCTGCTGGGTTTTGCCCATTTGGAGCCGCCATTTTCCATACGCTGTGTGGAGGTGGGCGACGATGAGGACACTGGCGATACCATTGGCAGTGTGATACGCGGTTTCTTCACCATACGCAAAAAGGATCCACTCAATCGTTTGCCTACCTCTTCAACCTGTTTTAATCTGCTAAAGCTGCCCAATTATCAAAAGAAATCCACGCTTAGGGATAAGCTGCGTTATGCTGTTAGCAGTAATACTGGATTTGAGCTATCCTAAGCAACGGGAGTGGGAGGGAAACATATCCATGTATTAGATTTTCATGTTATTCATTTTTATGTTTTAAACCTTTTTTTGTGACCTTTTCACAAATCCCAATCCCAATTCCCTAATTATTGTATAAACAAATTAATATAAACGTATAGCTGTGATAAACAAATTATTAAAAAAACAAATACCAAGCTGAATTACACAAAAAATTACAACTAACTCGAAACGATTTTGGTATGACAAAAAAAAGAAACAAACAAAAAATGTGAATTGTATGTAAGTTATTTAACCAACCAAATGCAACAACAATAAATCTCTATGTCTGATTCATGTGCAAAATGTAAAGATAAACAAACAGAAGCAATTAGTGAGAGCATAGCTCGAATTTCCCCGGGAATTTCCAGACCAGGCAATGAATGAACGCACGCGCGCGCTTTGCTAATGACACAAATCCGTCTGGCTCTTGGCTCCTGGAATGCTAATTGCCTGAGTCACGGGCAAAGGAGGAAGTGTACTTAGCATTTTTCAGGATAAGCGGAAATATTGCGCAGCTCGTCAAATTACCGGAAATTGAATGGGATCTCTGATTTGGCCTTGTTATTTGACATTTTTATTATCCATAACTTGGACTTGCCTTTGTTGTGGTTTTTGTCGGAACAACTGTCTTGATCTCAGCCAGGGACAATGCCAAATAAACTGTAAAGCCAGCCGACCCATCATAACAATAATTTCCCAAACTCCAAAGAGAAAGAGAGAGTGAGCCAGCGGCTGGCTAACAGTCGGCGGTCGTTGAGCCATAAAACTCACATGTTCCCATTGTTCTTTAACAGCATCTCTGGGACAAAGTGTGATGATTTTTATGACTTGCCTGTGAATTTTTGCCGACACTGACGCCGTTGCTCCTGGGTCCCTGGGCAACAAGTGACTGACACTCAAGTGGCCCAAAAAAAAAGGCGACAGTCGCTTGGCGCCAGTTCAAATGTCGCTGTGATGTGATGTCCTCCGCAATTTGTTGTGCTCTGGCAACATCAAGTGCCGTTTAAACGTTTGATTAGAAGACACTTATCAAGAGGCGGATCTTTGGCATCTCTTCAAACGGTAGCGGTGTACATCTTGTACCAAGCTGATGTTAGATAACGCTTCAGGTACTTGAACAGATGGAAGAAGCGATTTATGAAATGGATCAAATATTAAAGATTACAAATTAAGTACTGAGATTTTGGACTCAAGTGGGTAAAACGACGAACAGAAAGAATTGTTACAGAAAAAATCGACAGATATGTCCGCCGATCATGAAGATTAGGTTTCCTTAAGGCCTGCACCAACAAATTGGATACTCTTACAATTTATATCCTCAACGCAGTTTTAGTTTACAATGACATTTAACATCAAAGGATTGTTCTAAGAATTGAACGTAATTGATCGGTGAAATGAAAAAGGTTCTTAAAGAAGTCGATCAAAGTTCTAAAATAATTCTATGCAGAAACTTTGACATCAGGTTCGTAATACGAACTTCGTATTTCCATTTTATAACACTTTATAGAACACATTTTTCAATTTTATTTAAATGGAAATTAATTGTTACTTCAAATATTAATTAAAGAGTGGAGCCCGCAGTTGGAAGTTATTTTGGTATCTACTTAAATTTACTCAGAAAAACCTGAGTATGTCTATCGTATCTTGTAAAGAAAACTAGATGGAAAATAAAGATGAAGTTTCTGGTATTTTAAATTAATTTATCGTTTGAAGGACTCCCACGGTAATAAATCTTTTAAAATTGAACAGAAAGAAAAAAAATATCTTGTGTTATTTTTAAATTAATGTATAAGTGATATCGGTTCAATTAGTGTTTATTTTTTTTTATTTTATTAGTGTCCTACAATTGTAAAACATTGCAGGGTGGTCCATGTTTTTGGTTGAATATTAATAATTTGGGATGTAGAAAGATCATGGTTTTCCTCTTGAGTTGAGTAAGAAGGATGCTTGGTGAGCCTGTTACTGTTTTAATATTTTGTAAAGATATAGTGGACTACCTTGAAAAGATGAAATAAAGACGAAATAAAAATTTGTTATATACAATGATGTAGTTGTTTCTTGAAAAAAAGAATAAAAAAATAACTTTGGATGAGTATAAGTATTGGGGCTTGAAGTTAAAGAAAAAAAAATTATTTTAAAAATATTGGAGGCTTGCGTCTGGAAAAATGGAAATGAGAAAATTATTTGGAGGTGGTAAAATATATAAATATAGTGTTGATTATAAATGATTAATTTACCTCGGAGGAATAAATGAGTAATAAATATATTGGAAATATTGGAAAGAGGTCCAAAAATTTTAACTGTTTATGATGGGGATTGTTGGTGGAAGTATGATAAAATAAGAGTAAATTTAAAATTTTTTTAAAAATTTTTTTAAAAAAAATTTAATTAATTTTTAATTTATCATGGGAAAATGTTAAATTGATCATTCGGAGATCGTGACTTATATTACGCAAATAAAACTTGACTAGGAAATCCGAGTCGCTATTCCCATTGAAGAAATAATGTTGGCAGGAAATGTTAAACATGATTTTCAAAGTGATTTTGAAAGGTCCTTAAAACTTTTAATTTAACAAAAAAACTCAATTTGTGTATCAATTTGTTGAGAGAGTGCAGTAAATTTTTGGGGGGTGGATAAACCAACCTGTGAACTACTCGTCCGGTGCGCTCGACCGAAAACATTGTCAAGTCAGCCGCGGCGGTCATTGACCGATATGTTTCATAAATGAATGACATGAACCAACCGTTCCTTCAAATATTCAACCATTGAAAAATAACGAGAGTTTTAAAAGCGTAATTCCCTTAACCGCTACAAACATTTCAAAATTTGGACCACCTGTAACCGTAATCATCAAAATGGTTTCTTTATAACTGTAACCCTAGAAGGTTATTTTCACCATAACCGGTTATCAGTAACTGAAAACAGAAACAAATAGACGGGTTACTGTAGAGCATGGGTTCCCCAAGCAGTGCCCTATTTGTGACTGTTCCCTATTAAAATGTAAGGGTGACTTCGCAATTGTTATTTGGAAGAATTGGAAATAAGTTCTCGGGAACTTCCGATGTAAGGCCAGGAGGTTGAGTTAGTGAGCAAGTTAGAGTTTCCACAACAGCCTACAACATCGATGCAATGAAACCATAAGGTGTTACGTTCCTCGCTTTACGTAAAAACTTTACGTTATAGCTAGCTGGCCCTGGTCTAGTCATGTACAAGCCTGGAGAGGAAAAAATATGTACCTTGTCTTGAAATTGTGAGCGAACGTGTGTTAGTAGCTTAGCAAAATATTTACCCCCTAAAGTCTTGCTTCTGCATATGGCAGTTTTCCACAGTCCCTAACGCGGAAGAGAATGGTACGACTTTAAAGTGCAGTATATACGAAGACAACACGATTTTCGATGGTGGTACCTATTCTTTGGTATACAAAGCAGTATATCTAGCGGACAATAGGTTCCGTCCATGTTGACGATTGCACATATTCTTAATGAAGTAATCATGGGATCTATCACATGCGACATCATTGCATTTTGTTGTGGTCAAGTGCTTTGGACGGCATCTAAACGAAAATTCTAAATTTGCGAAAGTAAAGATAATAATTATTGAAGCTGCTCGAATTTTTTTGTAAAGCTTTGGAATAACTGCAGCTCTATTGAGTTGCTATAATTTTCAATTTATTTACATATTAGTGGCGTGTTTTTGGTCTAAATGAGCAGTTTTAATATTATGAAGTACGCGACTTTAGTACGCGAAATATTAAAAAAGCAAACATTGATATTATATTTGTTTTTTAAATAAATTATTTATTTTTTTTTTTTTTTTTAATAAAAAATTTTTTCTGTAGCACCCCGGACCTTTTTGGAATATATTATTAAATTTTTTTTTTTAGGGATTAAATATTTGGTTTTAATTTTTAAAAATTTTAAATATTTTAATTTGGAGATTAAATATATTTTTAACCCCAAGATTTTTTTCAGAGTAGCATTTATACTCTTCTCCGCTTTTCTTCCCGCTTTTTTTAATTATTATATTATAATTTATAATAAGTGAACTACCTGAGCTTGTTTTTAGCACACACTACATTGCATTTAAATAATGATTTTGTTTTTTATTTTTTATAATTTTATATTAAAAGCCGGAGAGATTTTTGTTAACCCCATAAATATTTTTTTTATTTTATTTTTATTGTAACTCTTGTACACACGATCTAGCATTGATATGGAGAAAAAACGCCCTGAAGATTTTGAAATGATTTGCTCCGATTCAGCAGTAAAAACTAAATTTTAAACGGTAAAAATATTGTGATAATTTTAGAAGCTCTGAAAAAACTTACTAAAGATATTCTGTGAACAGAACCATTTAAAGCAGAAGATGTTCGTTTGGGTCCGATTCGATTAAGCCCAAAACCCAAACCGAACTGGTACTGAGGGTTTGTTTTAGGAACGGTGGAAAGTGGAGGCTAAGTGGATTCAAATAGATCAGTATTTTTCCCAAACATCATATTTTTCCTGAGAAACGTTATTAAAATAAAGAAGAAGAACTCATTTGCCTTTGAGAGGAGCAAGTAAGCGTACAACGTTTGTTTTTTGGAGTGTAATTATTGTGTCATACCGAAATAAAAATCTAGGTATCGGTACGGAACCCAATTACCGAAATAATATTAAAACCCAAACAGAACCTTTTCCCGAAACACAATTTTAGGCAGAGCCCTGCACGAGTCTACTCGTAGTGCCCTTCTAATCCCATTTCAAAAAAACAGTTCGAATACATCAGCTCAGGAAATGTTTCGAATCGAATAGTTCAGTACCTGCCTTTCCATAATGATCTAATTGACTCGTTCGAAATAAAACAACTCAACGGTTCAAGCTCCAAACGATTTAATATACGAAATGTTTACTCAGAAATGTCTGACGTAGAACCCTACGCAATGTTCGGAATAACTCGCATGCGAGCCATGCGCTCCGTCCTTTCGCCCTGTTCGTGAGCCGGGAGCCAGCAGCTGGTACTCGGCTAACGACTTATTAGACCGCGAAAAAAATACCAGAGAGGATAAAAATATTAATAATAAAAAACGTTAATGCCAATCAAGTGGAAAATTATGCCAGGATTAATACACAAGCGCAATTCGCTGCTAAGGGGTCTCCATGGTAATAAAACCGCAAAGAGCTTAAGAAACAGGTTTTAAGGCCACAAATGATCACTCATAAATTCATAACCATGATTATGTACTGTAATTTTCTTTTAATAAATTATTAAAATCTTTAGCAACACTTACCACTGAGTCCATTTCGTTCATTTCGACAAAAACAAATGATATGTTTTTTTAACTGGGAAGAGCAAACACGTTTCTCTAAAATATTTTTTAAATTCAAGTAATGCTCTGGAATTTCTGACGTTGAACCTACGAGCTATGTAATCATTGCGTTCACTTTTTTTTTATTTTTTTATATTTTTATTTTATTTTTTTTTTTTTTATATTTTTATTTTAATATAATTTTTTTTTTTTTTAAACTCTGGAAGATTACGACTTTGAAATAAAGCAATAGTCAAAATGAATGAAGGCAATACAAACTATGTACGAAGACAAAATGGAAGCGTTAGGGACTTTTGGATGGGATAGAGACTTAAGTCAATAGCTGTAGATGGAAATATCAAGAAGATTGGTACTTTAAAAGCATCCTCTTCAACAAAAATAAAACCAAATATGTTTAGGTTTTAATTGATTTGCTGAAATTTGACAAAATGTTTCAAAGAATTCAGATTTTATGAACAAAGTTTCCAACTAAAACCCAAGATTTGATAATACTTTACGAGTGGACCGAACCTTCTACGGAACTTTAGGGAATTGCAGCCTTGATAAGAAACTATACGTGATCCTGTATATATTTGGGGACTATAAATTATTTCCGTTCCCTTAGATTTAAATTCAATTTCGAAATGTTTTCTAAAGTCAATTTGGCCCATATTCAAATGATCTTCTGTTTCTTAATAATCAATAAAAACTGTTTTAGTATTTTTATCCAAAGATTTAATCCCCCAAGCCATTAATATAATCATCAACAATATGGGTGCTGTCCCCTTCCTCAGACCAAAGAAGATCTGGCCATCAAAATGGCGTGCCCTTTCAAAGCTAGAGCGAGACCACAAAACGTTCCACCATTGAGCAGCAACCAATGCCAGCACTGCAGATAAGAGAGAGCGCTGACTGGAAGCCACTTGAGCATGAAAACAGGTCGAACAACTACCTGAGGAGCAGTAGCAGTAGCAGCGGCAGCGGCAGAGAACCGAACCGACCGGATTCTGGCAGAATCGAATTAGTCTGAGCAGAAACTGCTCAGAGAAGCAGTTTCAATCCGCAGAGCGTGGCGAGCAGTTCGTTTAGAGCCAACGATCCGTCTTAGTTAAAAAATTGGAGACAATTAAAAATTTTAAAAAATAAAAAAAGAAATTCAAGAGTATCTTTAAAATGCTGGCCCTGCCCAACATAGCCGATCTGCGCATGCAGCAGCAGATTGCCCATGAAATTTATCGCCAGCAGATTATGCAACGTTTGCCAGGTAATTGAGGGAAACTCTTTGACTATTTTGCCGTCGGCTTATAACAATATCTCTCTCTCTTGTCCAGATCCTCTGTGCGGTCTGTTGCCCAATTTTGCTGGACACTTTATGCCAGCTCATCATATGGCACCGCCCCCACCGCAGCCCACTTTGCCCGGTGTGGAGGCCAAGTTGGAGAACAATGAACTGTGGCAGCAGTTCCATCACATAGGCACCGAGATGATCATCACCAAGAGTGGCAGGTGTGTACTATTTGTTTGCCAGATCTTATCTTGGTCCGACATAGAATGCAGAAGATGATTACGAGATAAGCGGTTATCAGCATGAAAACACGAAATGTGTCACTTACAACAGCCATAACGATTACTCCATTTCCATTTTCAGACGCATGTTTCCCTCGATGCGTGTCTCACTCAGTGGCTTGGATGAGGAGGCCAACTATTGTGTGCTGCTGGAAATGGTACCCATTGGAGATTGCCGCTACAAATTCTCGGGCTCACAATGGGTGCCGGCGGGTGGGGCCGAACCACAGAGTCCCCAGCGCATGTATCTACATCCGGATAGTCCGGCCACGGGCAAGCATTGGCAATCGCAGGCTTTGCTTTTTAGTAAGGTGAAGCTGACCAATAACACTCTGGATAACAATGGACATGTAAGTTGTATAAAAGCAGGGATCCATTTTTCCAAGATTACTAATTTCCAACTCTTCAGATTGTCTTGGCCAGCATGCACAAGTATCAGCCGCGTCTGCATGTCATACGCACCTCTGATCTGGCACAAATACCCTGGGCTCCCCAGCAGGCCTATGTCTTTCCCGAAACGGAATTCATAGCGGTGACTGCCTACCAGAATGATCGCATTACCAAACTGAAAATCGACAACAATCCCTTTGCCAAGGGATTCCGTGAGTCGGGTCAGTCGCGCTGCAAGCGCAAACTAAGCGATTCTCCTCCTCCCTGCCAGCCGCCGGTTACGGTTCCATCACCCAAACGCTTGCGTTTTGCCGAAGAGTTGCTCAGCCTTCCGCCTCAGCCTCATTATGCGGTGAATCCACTCGAGGCCAATTTCTATGTGCCAGCGCCACCGCCGCCACCAAATGCAATTGATTATGCCAGACATATGGCCTGCTTGCCAAGTTGGGCCTACACACCGCCATCGCCTGCCTCCTCCTCTTCCTCTTCGTCCGCTTCGTCATCAGCCTCCTTCAGTGGCGAGTCCACAGCCGAGGCAGATACCGACACCTTTGTGGATGTGGTAGGCACCACCACAGCTGCAGCTACGTTAGACTTGGCTGCGCCAAAGCCCAAACGCAGCAGCTTCAGCATCTCGGACATATTAGGCACATCAACGTCAACGTCAACCGTCTCCGTTTAGTTTGTGCCACGGCTCCACTCTGCTCCCATTTCAGTGGTAGCGGAGCAGATGTGCCTTATATACATTTAATTAGCGTTTAGTTGTTGTCTCTAAGTTGAATTGTGATATTTTGCAGTTAATTAGGATTTCCAGGTATTTGCCAGCAGTATTTATCGTTCGAGTATTTATTATGCAATTTTAATTGTTCAAATGATTTCGTAATGAATTGATTGTCCTCTCGCATTTTTAATGCGGTGTAAATAAACAATGTGCCTACAAGAATTCCACAAAGGGCTTGACCTGGGTGGGGGGGGAAGGAACGGGGCTCTTGCAAGAGATGGAAGCAGAAAATTTATCACGTCGGTTACAAAATTCTATATAATAACCACAAATTGTCATGTTGGGTAAGGAAAACACTAAAATTTCTATGGATATCTTATCTGGGATGCTCCAGTTTAGCGGTTTACATTTAATCCTTTTCAGAATTATTAACCAGTGAATTGATATCTATGGAGTTCTAATTCGTTTCTCGAATGTTTTGACCTCAGTAGTTTTCTTCATTATATCCCAGCAAATTTTTTCGAAGCGCTCCATTACGAGTACTACAAAATCCCTCGTTTTAGCGCTCAACTATCCCTGTAAATAATGCTCCACGAAGCCAGTTATTTCAAAAACAGTCTCTCTCATTAATTTTTATTATTTTGTTCTGCACAGTGGGAGATTTGGTAAATTTAGGTGGAATTAATTCAAAATTAAATTTTGAAATGGTGAAAAAATTATTTTTTTAAATAAATAAACAATACATCCCTCAGTTAAACCGTAGTTAAAGCTCACTCAGAGAAAAAACCAAGCCCATCAAAAGTACGGTAAGACGGGTATTCTTAGATCCAAGCTGAAAATACTGAAATCAAGCACGAATTTCTGAGACGTCCGAAGTTAAGATTAATAGTCATTTCCTATTCAAGCAGTTTTTGTTTTTTTGAAAAATCTAAACTAAAGGCGATTTCAGTCTCGCCGAATTTTGCTAGATATCTCTGGGTGCTTTTATTTGATATTGATATATCAGCATTGATTGATCAGCATAAGTGCCAGACATGCCGAATGAGAAATCTCGTGTGCTAAAATATTTTTCAGCCTTTTCGTAAGCAGTAGAGAAGTCATAAAACAAACAAAAAATTCAAATTTCATTCCAGTGATTTAATTCTTTTAAATCTGAAAGAATTTATACCACCTAAATATAAGGGCATAGTATAATTTAATATAATCATATTAGTTTAATTTAAGTTGAGTGAAATATGAATCGTATTAAATTAAAAAATTTTGTACAACTTAAAATCAAAAGTTTTCGTAGTAGTTTTAAATGTACTGGTCAAAAATATAAATTAAATATTTGTATATGTAATTTTAGTTTTACCATACTTGAAGTTTAAGGTAATCATATTGAAATTAAAGTTTAAACACCTTTCTTCAAAAAAAATCTAATGGTTAATACATATTAGATATAAATTTTTAAAATTTTATATTAAACATTATAACACTATGCCCTCATCTCAACTTAAAATTCTACCTTCCATTCCCCCTCCCTTACAAATCCAGCACTCATAAGTGATATCTTTTATTTTGGATGATGTGGAGCGCTTTTTTAGAGCTCTTTTACTCTGGGAGCGGAGCGCTTCTTAATAGATAAGCGCTTTCGTTACATGTTGCGCTTTCTAGAGTTTTCTGGGATATTTTTATACCTATACTTTAAAGGTAGAGTTGAGCCTTTTGCTCATTCCCAAAGGTTTCAGCGCTCAATTTCTGCGTACAGAGTTGTGAAGATGGCGTGGGCTTTCTTTACAGTCAGGACACTCGTCTGCTACCTCAGGGTTTATTCTGGCGATGGATCTGTTAAGAAAGCATGAGTATCCTGATTTGAGTTGGGCAAGAGTCGTGCGCGTGGTTCTAGGCAGTTGTTTCTCCGTAACACTGATGGGTGGTGGGCGACCACCAAGCACGACATTGTTCTTTAGGCCATTGATTGTAGCTTCAACTGTCTGACTGTGGATTTCTTCACTCACGCTCAGAGCTTCGTAAACTGACGAATTTCGGGTATGAAGTATGAAGATGCGGAGGGAAGAGCGATTTGGAGCTAGCGATGGTTCGCATGCTCTTCCACAAGACTGCTGGCGTGGAATTGTTTGTCCAGCATGCTACAGTGGGCTTTCAGTCCTACAATTTGGACTTCTTCGTAGATATGGTCCTCATGGGTCATAGAGTGGCATCCAGTGACCGTTCTAAGAACAACGTTTTGAGCCCTTTGCAGGTTTCCCCATTGCGTCTCGCTTATCAGGCATGTTCTCAATTCCGAATGAGGTTCACGCGTGAGGTTTTTCTTTCTCCACGTCACGAACAACTCACGAAATAAAAATCTAGTTAGGCACGATTCATATACAAAATTGTCGAATTTGAATTCGTTAAATGTTCTGTTTTATAAAATAGATTGGGTTTTAATTGGAGTTCGTCGAGTGAAGAGTAAGTATTGTAGAAACTAAAGTTTAGATACAGATTATCTCGATTGTTTAATAGAAAAGAGAACGTGAAAAATTCAAATTCACTTTATTGAAAACCGGAACATGACAGATAGTTTTTGGAGGGTTTCGCATTACTCACTATTTATGCACGATTTAAGAAGGCGTCACGAATGTAATGTAATGTAAAATTGGCTATACAGCTCCTCCAATGGGGCCAAGGCAAGCTTCTCTCATTCTCTTGGCGTGTGTGCTTTTAATTTTTCGAACAAGAGAAAGGGATCTACAGTTTAACGCCGAATCCGAATGGCAAAGTTTAAAAATTTGCTTTTTCATGGCTAGATTTCTTTACAGCTGGCGCCAATAGTGTAAAAGATACTTTTCTAAAGAAAGAAAAAAGCTTTTATTATTAGATGTTCAGAGGCGGGATCGAACCCACGACCTCCCGCCCAGCAGTCCACAACACTAACCACTGGGCCACAGACGGCCACAAGTTACGAATGTTACCTTACGATAAATATGCATCTCCTTAATGATGTTAAATTAAATAAGGTGATTTTTATTTCTAAACTTCAAAAAAAACGTTATAGTTCCATATTTTTACTTCAAAAATACTCTTCTAGCAGCTAAAAATCGCGCTCTCTTGTTGCTAAGCTTTGTAGAATGTTGAGCACTTGCAAGGAATATAATGAAGACTCGATAAGATTTACAAAAATTCAAAAACTCCAAATACATTTTCTACAGAAAATTTAAGTTTTAAAAATTGTGTGAATACTGCATTCACGATGTTTGACTTTAGTTTATTTTCTTTTCTTTTTAGATTTCTTTAATTCAGAGATGCTAACCGACGTATTTTTTGGCTTAACCTATATGGAAAATAAACTAAGGGTGAAAGCTGGCATCGTGTTAGGCGTTTTGGATACAAAAATTTAGCAGGGCTGTTTCCGTGGTCGATTTTTATCAAATCATGCTGAAGCGGAATTGTTAAATGTTCCTGCTTTCAAAAAAACGTACTGTGTTATTCGGTTTTTATCTTCAAAATTCCAATTACCTTCATTCGAAACTCTGCATGGTAAAAAGCAGTGTTTAAATTGCTTCCGTCAAAGTAGCAAAAGTCACAAAATTTTTACTTTTCACAGCTTTGACTTTTTTCAACTTTTCAGTATGAACTCTTGCTTTTGCTTTTGCGAAATACAAAAGCGACAGCAGCAGCCAAAAGCCCAAAACGATATTTCACCAAAAGCAAGAAGCGACTGCAGTCGTCGCTTCACAAATTTTCATTTTGATTTTGCTGTTGATTCGGTTCCGTTCATAAGTCGAAGCAAAAGTTGGTGTTCGCTTTTGGAATTCGACAGCAGCAGAAGCGCGACAGAAGTCTCTTAAATACTTTTTTTGCTTTTGGTAAATCGGAAACGGAAACAGGCCTTCATGAATTTTTTCAAGGTTCCAAACTATTTTTCTTGCGAACTTTCATAAGATTTTATGAATTGTGACAAAATTGGCTTGTACTTGGACCAAGCTGAACGCCCTGCCGGAAAACATTGAAAAATTTCCAGCACATTTTAAATGCAATATGTAACAATGGACGAAACCAGTATACCTCAACTAACTCTAGAGTCAAATCGTTTGTAAGCTGAATGGCTATGGCTGGCAAAATAGTGGCGTCAGCATTTTGGGATGCTCACGGAATAATCTTTGTAACTCATTAATAAACATGTAAGAGTGTTGCGGTCGAGTGCCCCGACAGCAAAATACCCTGTTCCAAGTAATGTGGTTCCTATAGCTTTGAACTCCTTTTATTTTAAAATTTATTTGAATAAATGGGCAGGCGCACTTGCATATCTTCGGTGTTTTTGCTCGAATCGGCTGTTGATGCTGATCAAGAATATATATACTTTATGGGGTCGGAAGTGCTTCCTTCTGGCTGTTACTTACATTTGTACACCATCATGATCCCCTTTTTCCCATTTTTAATGAGAACAGGGTATAAAAATATTGTATTGGGTTTTTGAAGCATTTAAAGTCTGAAATAAGTAACAGAAAAAAGTGATCTTAAAGACCAAGACAACAATGGCCAAAATACCAGAATTGCATTTTAAATTGTTCCCCATGATCGCCTGATCCCAACACTGAATAAAGAAACCGGCAAGCAACATGATATGGCTTAGAAAATGAAGTGATCACTGAAGACGAAGTGTTTTTTTAACAGCAGGAGAAATACTATTACTACTAATACTATATTCGAAGGTAACTATAAAAAAAGTGCCAATTTTGGACGAAAAAAAAGACACTGCACACACTTAAATGAATATTTCTTCCAGTGTGAGAAATTGTTTGTGAATTTTGATTTTCATATTACAAAACAAAGGCTCCACTTTCATTATTTTTTGGATAGTATTACAATTTTGGAGTTAACTATAGAATTCAACTGCACTTCATTTCCTGAATAATTTTCAAACAGCTTTTTTCAACATGAATTCCAAAATATATATACTAACTGCGTGTTCATTTTTATCATCAAGCTAAACGAAGTTCTGAAATTTTAGGTTGAGCACAAATGCATTTGACGGTCTAAAAATTTTTCAAAACGCGGGGCAGACACAGTGATAGAGCAATAAGGTTGAATCTTTAGATTGTTTCAGTGTTTCTGAGGTGGTCCAACAAGAATTAACAAAAGTACAGTGCGATTTTCTTTCAAAAACTCAATTCTTCACAAAAAAAATATAAAAAGGCTCTGATAAGGGCGAATTATGGCTCCAAAAACGAGCAATATTTGGAAAATTTATTAAAATCCAAATTTCACAAGCGGTTTCCCTAAACCAGACTGTATACATAAAATTTTTCAACAAATTTTGTCAACGAATCGATTGCGTTACGGTGTCTTTTAATTATTTTTTTTGGGTTATGGGTGTGTAAGGAGAGGAAGAGGAGAAACTCGTCCGATTTCGATTACGGTTATAGTTATATTTTAAGTATGTTTCAACGTGTAAATCCCGATTAATTTTGTTCTAATTTCTAGCGACTTTTCATTTTCTTACAAAGTTTGCATGATTTAAATTTTTCAGGATAACTTTAAAAATAAGTTCACCCTTTTTTTCAATTCTATTGTCATTTCACAATTCACCTTTATCCACATTCCAAATCCACATAAAACATATTTTTAATGCTTCCATTTGCGTACGTTCTTCTCCTCCTCCTCCTTCCTGTATACATAATTCTCAATCTCATATCTCCCGCATGCAGGCAGCAACAAAAACCTGTTCCATGATCATCTCTCGACGCGCTAAGCATGCGCTTCACCATCTCCATTCCCAGCCCAAACGGAGAGTTGCTCTCCCACTGACTAGCCACAACAACAACAACAACAAAACGACAACAGCGACCACGACAACATGGTCTTGGGCTTATCAGCAGATCAGAGCGAGCCGCATCTTAAACGCTGGCGCCAACGCCAAGTTAAATGCGCTGATTGAGCGCCACGATCCGATCGCACAGCAATCCTGGCGAGCAGTCGCAGTCTCCGTGTAATTGATGTTTTCACGTTGTAGTTGTTAGCCAATTGTCCGAGCCTGGCTCACACATCCACAACTCCCATGCTTATCAAACGGGCAACGGAAATGAGGCGGCAGCTTTGAAGAGTAAGCGAAACCGATATATATATATGCATATGCATTGGCCAAATTGCCAATCTTCGACGGTGGCATTTCATTTCAATTCGCGTTAAGAAACAATTGTTAAGAGCGCTCCGATACCCACACACGTAGCCGTAGCCGGCAACCTGTTTTTGGGGGCACAGCACAAACATCTGTTTCTTTATTTTTTTTGGGGGGGCTGGTTCATGGGACCAATTCATGTTGCCGCTGGAAGTGTTTATGGGCTCCACATTAGCCACACTGCATATTCATGTTAAACGTCGCCAAAAGACTAACGACGGCGTCGTCGTCGTCGGCGGTTGGGGCCATTGTGTGGTTGTGGCTGGAAGCTCTTTCGCTAAAATTTATTGAATTCTCATTTAAGAGGGGGAGCCAAGCCAAAGCCAAAGCCAGAGAGACCAAACGTTCGCATGTCAAAGCCAAATGAGCCCCAGACCTGGTCTCTGAGATATGCCAGCACAGATAAGGCCTCTCTCTCTCCCGTGTATGTGTAATTTCCTTGGAAATTAATGTTGGCGGCCAAAATCAAAGTCATGGGCCACATATTTCGCTGGCGACAATTTTATCGGCAGCACAATGAAATCATTTGGAGTCTCGTGTTCCCATTCCCTTTTTTTTTACTTTTTTTTTTGGACATGTCAATGTTGTTTTATATTGAAGACGATTAGCCAGACCAGCTTAGAGGCTAACAGACATACATCATGATGTAATTGTACTTAATAAACCTATTTATATGTCGGTGAGCGTGGGCGGCGAGCCCAATGATTGGGATCCTTAAACTCCACCAAGCGGGACAAATCAAAACCAGCCGGCACATATGTGGGAGCCTTCTTTCCCAACGCCAAGGGTAGTGTTTTGGGGGCCGGCATATCCTCAAAGGGCGACACGTATTTCTTCTCGGGCTTGGGAGCAGCTTTTGACTGTTAGGAAAATGGATTAGTGTGAAATATTATTTTAGATAGTTTAGAAATAAAAAGGAAGAATAAATATGAATTGACTTTAGAATCCCTTTAAAACTTACATCTGGCGATTCCAAAAAGATCTGCTTATTGGCATCGCCTTTTATCTGCTCCTCTAGGGTCAGTTCATCCAGACTTGGTGAATTACTCTTATCGAAATAGGCATTCAAAGCAGCGGTGAACTCACGTTTGGGCGAACGTTTCGGAGTTTTTGGAGTCTGCTGCTGCTCCACCCAAATCTCAGTGAATGCAAATTTCTGCAGGGCCACAGTCTCCGTATTAATGGCCTGTGGTGCCTGCATGTTAAGGTGCGGTACATTCATATTGAAAACATCCTCGCTAGGCATATTTTGGTTTTTTAGTTGCGGCACCAAGCGTGGACACTTGACGAAATGACGATTGGTATATAGAGGCGACATGCTAATCTTTTTGGGTGGCTTATACTGATTCAACAGCTCCACATAGTCACTAGCTGTGGTTACATTCTTCATGTGATTGGTTGCCACCTGCTCGACCAGTGAAGGTTTTGCTTGGACAGGGGACAGTGGAGCCTGATAAACCTGACCCTGACCCCCCTACACAATGAAATAGTTGTTTTTCAAATTTGAGAATAATGTTGATAAATAATATTACTTACAGTCTTGGTCACTTTCTTATTCACCTCTTCCAGGGACGCCTCATAGTCGCTGTCTTGCGAACTGAAGCTAGACTTGAGTGAGCCGGTTAGATTGTCATATGTAGGTCCACTTTCGTTAAAGGAGTGAAAGGAGTCGTTATCATCGTTCTCCGTTTCGGAAACCTTAAGATTAACACTCATTTTCGCCAATTGTTAGAAAATTCAAGAACTTTTTTTATTTTGCGGCACAATTCACAGTTGCAGCTTGATAGAGATGAGCATTAGAGATGCGATATTACGATACTTTTCATTGCTTTTAAGTACTCGTTTCTAGAAGCCGTAAAAACAGAGTTGCCAAGTCAAGCAAAACACAACGGAATGAGAAAATATTAATTTAAATTTAAATTAAAATACGATTAGTAATCAATTACATTATTTTTTAAAAGAATTGTAATGATTATATAATCCTCTTGTTTAAAAATATTTGATTACTAATTGATTACTTTCAGAAATAATCAAAAATAATCGGGATTATTGAGGATTACCAAAAAATAATCAAAGATAATCAAATATAATCAAATAAACAGCATAGCCAGATTTGTGGCCCTCAATGATTTCATATAGCACTTTTAGCTGCCTTTTAAAACTTGTCGGTAATGGCGTAGAGGTTAAGTGAGTCCCAGTTTGGGAATTTTTTTTTTTTTTTTGTAATCTAGAATTTTCAAAACAATTGCATTGCCCCCGTGTACCATTTTTACTTTATTAAGCACAGCATGGAAAATATGTATTGTTTCTCCTTTTCATTTCATCGTGTAATGACCTGCATTATGACTCCCCCTCAGGACTATCAACATCTCGTTTGAAATGACTCTTCGGATGTCAGATCGGCTAATTATGACATACCGCGTTTGAAGCGTCAGTCCAAGCAGATTTTTACCATGGAACAATACACGCCCCCCGAGCGCTCTGAAATAGTTGAAATTTACATTCAACAGAACAAGTCAATTGTGAAAACTCAACGTGCTTTTAAAAATTTAAAAATTGAGCCCTAAATGGGACCGTAAATAAGCAAAATTGCCGTATTTACGCCACTGAAAATCCTCAGGAGATTCAAGAAGTGCCTCTTCATGACGAAAAAGTCACAGTTTGGTGCGGCGTTAGTGCGAAAACGGTCATTGGGCCGTTTTTCTTCCAAAATGAAAATGGCCATGCTGTTACCATCAACCAGGAGCGTTATCGCGACATGATGACTAATTTTGTGATGCATTATTCGTCGAAAGCGTATGAGGCAGTTCTGGTTTCAACAAGACGGCGCTCCACCGCACACAAGTCGCATAACAATCGATTTTCTGAAGAAATTGTTTCCGGGCCGTTTGATGTCGAAAAGTGGTGATTTGGACTGGCACAACGCGTTCGCCCGATTTGACGCCGCCTGACTTCTTCTTGTGGGGATATTTGAAGTCAAAGGTTTACGTTAACAAGCCAAGGACCGTAGAAGAGCTCAAGGACAACATTCGTGAAGAAATAGCCGCTATTCCAGCCGAAATGTTGGCGAAATCGATGGAAAATGCTGCAAAAAGGGCACAATACGCCATCAACGCCAGAGGCGGCCATTTTATCTACAAAAAATTGATTACACAGGCCAACAAAATGACCACTTTTGTGAGGTCCAGCCCTATTTGTATTAAATTCTGATCCAGTTTTGTGCACTGATTCCAAAACTGGTCTCGGTTTTTCTCCATCAGCTCTTGTTTTCAAGATATCGCGGAAAAACCATTTTGCAGTGTTTTTGGCTTTTAAAAAATTATGGAGGTTACACCAAGCAACAATATCTGTATTTATGAGCTCTATGCGACAGTATACATACTAAGGCCACCTAAAAAAATCAATGGAGCGTCATTAGCAAACCCAAAAGCGCCTAAATTGGCCTTTGAAGAGAAATTTTCATTAAATTTTTCAAACTTAATCGCCGTGTACCAGCCATTTGGGGTGGTTGAATTTTAATTAAAACCACTTTAGCATGTAGCTTAATGGTTCTTCTAATTTCACAAATTTTTTGCATATAAATCTTGTCGATGGACAAAGTTACAGGCGGTTAATCCCGAAAAAATGAATTAAATTTTATGGCAGGATTACTAGATTGATACACAAAAAGTGTATAGGAAATATTAAAAGACTACTTGATCTAACATAGACCTTACATTAATTGTCATGCAAATGTACAATAACATTCAATCAGTACTAGATTAAAACAATTTGCCACAAAATTCTTATTGCTTAATATCAAACATCCTCTCGAGAAACATTCAATTTTATGAATTGAGTCCACTGTCAAAAAAAAAATAGTAAAAAATTAGGGGGAAGCAACCTTGGGTCTGACCGAAGTTCAAGTTTATATAGCCTTGGAGCATGAGACATGCCTGCCAGTTTGTTATATGGCAGCTATACGATATATTCATCCGATTTTGATCAAACTCTCCATAATTGTGTTGAAACAGATAATATTCATAACTGGAAAGTATAAAGACGCCATCATTGAAAACAAAAAAATTACCTTAATTTGTGAAAATTTGTTTACATAATTCAATTAAAAGGTCTTCTATGAACAATTTTTGAAAATCGGATTTCATTTTCGGGCCACTTAACTGTATGTAAAAAGTTAATTCAAAGTAAAACTAAAAATTCGAACTTCCAACTTATGACTTATCTCGTCAAATGTCGTGACAGACTCATAAAGTTATTCGCTTGCGAAATGGAGCGAGTTTTTGCACTACCTTGCAATTATTGCTCATTCCTCCAAATAATAAGAGTGGTCAACTTCCTCGTCATATACATTCGTTTCACAGATAGAGTTTTTACTGAATTCTCTTTCCGCCAGGCATTTGTTGAAGTTTGGAAAATCGTAATAGTCACAAGGAGCTTACTCCGTAGATTATAGTAATTGCGGTACTCATTTGACCCATTTGTAGCCTAATTCATAAAATTTTAATGTTTCTTAAGAGGTTGTTTGATATTAAGCAAATAAGAATTTTGTGGCAAATTGTTTTAATCTAGTACTGATTGAATGTTATTGTACATTTGCATGACAATTAATGTAAGGTCGATGTTAGATCAAGTAGTCTTTTAATATTTCCTATACACTTTTTGTGTATCAATCTAGTAATCCTGCCATAAAATTTAATTCATTTTTCGGGATTAACCGCCTGTAACTTTGTCCATCGACAAGATTTTTATGCAAAAAATTTGTGAAATTAGAAGAACCATTGAGCTACATGCTAAAGTGGTTTTAATTAAAATTCAACCACCCCAAATGGCTGGTACACGGCGATTAAGTTTGAAAAATTTGATAAAATTTGATGAAAATTTCTCTAAAAAGGCCAATTTAGGCGCTTTTGGGTTTGCTGGATGACGCTCCATTGATTTTTTTAGGCGACCTTAGTATGTATACTGTCGCATAGAGCTCATAAATACAGATATTGTTGCTTAATGTAACCTCCATAATTTTTTAAAAGCCGAAAAACAGCAAAAGGTTTTGCGATATCTTGAAAACAAGAGCTGATGGAGAAAAACCGAGACCAGTTTTGGAATCAGTGCACAAAACTGAATCAGAATTTGTCATCAATAAGGCTGGACCAAAATGGTTGTTGGCCAGTGTAATCATTACAATTCTTTTCTTAAAAATAATGTAACAATTACTAATCGTAATCCCAATTTAATACAGCTAAGGATTTGAAATTAGCTTAAACATGAAAAAAATTAATCTAATGAGTTTCTAAGTTGTGATTCTTGATTGATTCGCTTATAAGTTTATAAAATTCATGTAGATGGCCTTAATTTTTTGTAAGTAAATTATAAATTTACAAAAATGGAGAGTTCTGCCAGTGTTTCATCAGTGATAGTCAAACCTTTAAAACCTTAACTAGCATCTGCTCTCATATTGAATGACGCCAACCCGGTCAGTGGATTTAAAGGGAAGCACAAATCCCACAGGCCCTTTTCACCTGATCCCTTGCGCCCGGCGTTAAGCAAACAGTGAGCAAAACAATGGCACTTGAGTTGTTCATTGTTGGCCCATGCAAATATATTGGTGGCCAGGAGAATGCAACAAAGCGTGGCAAAGAAAGGTTTCGTTTTGCTGGTCGTGTCGCCGGAGCCAAGCCATAAACAGACCCACAGGCCCGAATTCTCAAGAGGTTCTCCTGTGTATCCGAGATGTAAGCCGGGGTTTTAAACTAGAGCAGGAAAATGCAAATGGGCTCACATGTGGGCTGGGACTCTGGCTGAACGGGAATGGGATGGTACAATTAACAAAGCGTGTAATTTCTCAAACCTATCGTGTGAACAATGGCACAAACAATTAGAGGATAATGAAAATCACCCACACAAGCAGGTCAAGCTACCTATACCCACTATATTTATAGATAGGCACATACATGTAGGTACACATGCGGATCATTTGGCAAATACGCCATCTCCATACGAGGGAACAATTAAAACAAACGCACAATGGACGTCGTCAAGTACGCATCCTTTTGAGGGTTTGTCCTGGGCATTGTCCTGGGCTTTGTTTACAACCCTATTGAGTGCAAAATGCAGCAGCATTATGTTTGGGCATATAATTTGCATATAAATATCGGTGCACTTACCTGTACATAATTTGCGAAAAAGCAACCACAAGATTTACTTCAGATTTCTGCTCAGATCAAAAGAGGCCAACTGCATTGGGTTATCACTTTGGCAAGATGGAAGAAGTTGATGTTTTGTATGTTAGATGGTTGGGGCTAGGTATTCCTTTTTGG
This sequence comes from Lordiphosa stackelbergi, assembly GCA_018904235.1. Lineage (NCBI taxonomy): Eukaryota > Metazoa > Arthropoda > Insecta > Diptera > Drosophilidae > Lordiphosa > Lordiphosa stackelbergi. The sequence continues at coordinate 30,363 of JAEIFU010002357.1, forward strand.
TAAATTAGCATTTAGGTGCAAAACGACGATCTCCAAATAATGTGTAAAGAACTGAAAAGACAGAACACTAAATTTATCAAATATTAACCCTCTCGAAGTCCAGAAAAAACCGTATACAAAAAGACCAACATTTTTCGAAATAATCTTAAATTATGAATGTTTTACGACTAGTCCATCTCATCTCATTTAAAAATGCATAACATTAGGGAAATATCACTCACACTTCAAACCATTTTTGTAAGACCTGTGAAAATTCGCAATTTTATTTTAAAATAAACCCGAAAACTTGGGAACATAAAAATCCATATCTTACGGAAGTCTATACATATATAATAGTGAAAGTTTGTTTGTATATTTGTTCTTCTCCCTACCGATCTTAACGAAATTTCCACAGTATGATAATGTCGATCGGAAAAGAATCATAACCGGTTCGAAATCTTTATAAACGGCTAAAAAGTGGCTCAGACCCATATCTTAGAAGTAATTAATGCCATGAACTTGAAATCTGACCTGGATATTGGTAATGTGGAGTTGGATAATTTACTGGATCAGAACCGTTTTGAACCGATCAATTAGTGGTTCAGAGCCATTTCTTACGAGTTATTAAACCTATATACATAAAATCTGATCTGTGGGTTGGTAATATGGAGGCAGATATACTAAAAAACTCGAATAAAACCCCCTTTTATTGGAACCGAAACCAACCCAACCGAAAAATTATTTTTTTTTTAGCGGGTTCGTTTTTCGGGTTGTAAAGGGTGATTTTTTAAGAGCCAAAGGTAAGTTTAAATTTCAGAAAAATGCATGAAATCTTTATTTGAATCGATAGTACGGTCCATATAATTCAATGTTTGAAGATTATTTCATGCAAATGTTGACCGTGACTGCGCCTCAAATACTCTTTGCAACATTTCGGCCGGTATCTCACGAATAAATGCTTTAATGTTGTCTTCCAATGCGTCAATTGAAGCGGGCTTGTCTGTATAGACATGAGCTTAAAAATAGTCTAAAGGCGTTAAATCGCACGATCTAGGCGGCCAATTGACCGGTCCCGAACGTGAAATAAAATGTTCACCGAACTCGCCTCTCAATAAGTCCATTGTTGCGCGTGCTGTGTGGCATGTGGCACCGTCTTGTTGAAACCACATGTCATGCAAGTCAAGCTCTTGCATTTGGGCAAAAAAAAGTTGGATATCATCTCACGGTAGCGCTCACCATTCACAGTTACGTTACGATTCGCATCATCTTTGAAGAAGTACGGTCCAATGATGCCACCAGCCCATAAACCGCACCAAACTGTGACTTTTTCTGGATGCATTGGTAGCTCTTGCAATGCTTCTGGCTGATATTCACTTCAAAATCGACAATTCTGCTTATTTACGTACCCATTGAGCCAAAAATGAGCTTCGTCGCTGAACACAATTTTTCGGTAAAAAAGTGGATCTTCGGCCAACTTTCCAAGAGCCCATTCACCAAAAATTCTACGTTGCGGTAGGTCGTTCGGCTTCAATTCTTGCACCAGCTGTATTTTGAAAGGCTTCACACCTAAATCCTTCCGCAAAATTTTCCACGTTGTTGAGTAACAGAGGCCCAATTGCTGCGAACGGCGACGAATCGATAATTGATGGTCATCATTAACACTGGCCGATACAGCAGCGATATTTTCTTCAGTTCGCACTCTACGTAAGCGTGTTGGTGGTTTAATGTCCAACAATGTAAATTTGGTGCGAAATTTAGTCACAATAGCCCGAATAGCCGCTTCAGTGGGTCGATTAAACTGACCATAAAATGAAAGAAGCGCGCGATGAACTTTCTTAACAGAGCACGCATTTTGATAATAAAATTCAATAATTTGCAAGCGTTGTTCGTTTGTAAGACGATTCATGGTTAAATTATAGACCAAACTGAAGATGTTTGACAGTGAAACAAAACACGAAACGTGCGTGTGCTGTTTAAACCAGTACTGCCAAAAAGATAATAGCTAAGAAATCACCCTTACAATGGGACAAGAGAGAAAGAAAGTATGTTAGAGGTGGATAGTAAGTTTGAAAGGTGGGGAAGTATAGAGACTGGGATTATATAGTAGATAGAGTGGATGTCGAATCATCAAGGGCTAGCCCTAGGAAGGCTGTGCACTCGGTGGGGTGCGTCCAGAGATCTTCCGCGGTCAGGTCAGTGGGAGCGTTGGGACAGTTGAAGAGATGTAGAGTATCATGTGGGCTTCCTTTGCAGTCTGGGCACTCATCTGCTACCTCGGGGTTGATTCTTGCGAGGTAGCTGTTGAGGAAGCATGTGTATCCTGACCTTAGTTGGGCAAGGTTCGTGCGCGGGGTCTTACTTCTGATTCTGATAAATCGGAACTTCCGGCTTAAGAGGTACCCTACATGTTCACCGGTTTTTATTAGATTTTTTTATAAGATAAGATTATTTTTAAAAAGGTCCGTAAAACAGCCTCGACATGTAAAATACCCCCTTAAATCGGTTCGGTTCAATACAGTTCAGCAGGGATGCAATGCTACTTTTAGATGCTAAGCTTAAAGTAAAGTCAATCCTGATTAACTCCGGAGACCTCTACGCAGCTATGAAGTAATAAGAAGCAATGTAAAATTTGCATATAGCTCTGCGTACTCTTCCAAATAATTTGTATAAATTTTTTACATTACATCTCAGTACTTCACAACTTTGTAAGGGGCTGTAAGATAGACTCTTTGCTGAAATCTTATAAATTATTAAGTTAGCCCTTGTATATTTTGTATTCCCTTGGAGACGGTATATTGAAATTGTCCGGATGTTTGTAACGCACAGAAGGAAGCATCTCCGACCACATAAAGTATATATATTCTTGATCAGCATGACGAGCTGAGTTGATATAGCCATGTCCGTCTGTTTCTACGCTATCTCCTCCGTCAGTTTTAAAGCTATCTTAACCAAACTTTGCACGAAGTCTTTTGTTATAAATACGCTGCAGATTTGTCGGAACCGGCCGGATCGGATGACTGTAGCATATAGCTGCAATAGGAACGATCGGTCGAAAAACTAGTTTTAGTGAGTAAAACTTTTTTGTTTTCAATGCTATCGTTCCCAACCGTCGTATTTATAATTTTTCTATGATTTCACACAATTTCACAGAGATTTATCAAAATCGGACAACTATATAGTATATCTGCCATAGAAACTTTTTGTTTTCCATGCTATCGCTCCCAAACTTTGTGCAGATCAATATTATATACTACCACACTACCAATTCTGTCAAGTTCGATTCGAATCGGATGACTATAGCATATAGCTGGCATAGGAACGATCGGTCCAAAATGTAGTTCTAGTGAGAAAAACTTTTTTGATGAATATATCGTATAGCCATAACAAACTGGCCGCATATATCATGCTCCAAGAGTATATAAACTTCGGTAGAGCCGAAGTTAGCTTCCCTCTATTTTTAAACTTAATAAGAGTACATAAAATAAGTAAAAAATGGGATTGGTCTAAGCCAGTGGTGCCCAACTCACACAATCAAGCTTTGCGCTTGTGTGCATAGCAGTAAACTTCACGTCATTTCAACATGAGCAACAATCAAAAGAACAAATGCCTCGTAAGAGAAGAAAAAGCCAAAAGAACGCGTCATGAGAGAGCAAGCCCAGAGTTTGCCTCACGGCGAATTATGAGTTTCTATCCCTAGGGATATGCTTTTAAAATTTTGGGCACCACTGATCTAAGCACATCCAATTTTTAAGCTCTAGTTGAAGTATATAAGGATGTAATGATCCCAAGGGCACGAAATAGCCATAGACTAAGGTCAGAATATTCATTAATTTCAATAAATAAAGTGTTAGTTTGTGTGTTTTCGAATGGTTTGTTCTGAATACTTCCTTAGTCAATAAAATTGGAATGGTCACTTGCTCTATTGGGAAAATCGAAAATTTTGGACCAGCCCGCTTCACCCTTATTACAATTTATTTGGCTAAAACTTCAGAGCTTATTCTTGCTGGAGAAGTTCTTTTAAAAGTCTTAACGCGCTTCTAACTTCGGTGCGAAAACAGCGGATCTTCATTGAGCTGTTGCAGAGCCCATTGCGAGACGATGTTGCGGTCTTTCCATGATAATTTTTCAAACAATCCTTAACAAAAATAAGACGACAGAATGACAATCACGCGTGATATCTGAAAAATAATATTGAAAAAAGCCTTTTAATGTATCACCACTTACAAACAACTCTTTCGATTGGGAGCTTGGCTTTTTTATAAGTTTTCAAGAAGTTCAGTTGTCTTTCAATGCCAGAGCAGGGTTATAGTGTTAATTGCCCTGCCAGCAGTGCCAAATTACATAGTTTGTTACTGCAATTAATATTTTGGAAGTGCCCGCCACGCGTACGTCTGAGTACAATGCTTTTCCAACTCATTAGCACCGCCTCCAACTACCCCAGCCACAAAATGAATTAACTTTCTGTAAATTACTTCCCCCCCATTTTGTTTACACAACAAAAATGTTGCAAGACAAAGTGTATCTAATTTCAAAACAAAACATGGAGAGTTGGATGAAATGTGGCTGAGCGTAAAAAGCAACAGCCAGAATGCATTAATTATACGCAGACCTGCGACATCTGCCAGGGCAACCGTTTAATGAGGCATCATTCAATGCACTTACAACCTTGCGCCTGTCAACACACACACATACAAACAGGGACACACGGCCGACATCTGTCACCCGTTCAATTTCGAATGGAATGGCTATAAAACCGCAGTCGGCTGTCTCCCTAGAGCAAAATTTGAAATCGATTTGGTGGTAAATTGAAATGGTTGTTTGTTTTTCAAATGCCTGGGCTGGACGGGAGAGGGAGAGTCGGAGACGATGCACACGCCTTCCTTCCCTTCGTCGAGACGTGGGTGGTGACGCATGTCATCGTAAACTTCATCATTGGCTCCGTTCTGTGTTCTCTGTCTGAAGATTTAACCAAGGAAAAACCAACAAGAAGCCACTGCAACTTACATAACAAATTGTCTATTTTTTTTGCTGCTTCGTTTCAGTCTCGGCCCATTTCATAAATATTTTCCAGTCTCTGGGGATGGCATTTTACTGTGTAGTAGTAGGAGGAAGAGGAGGGATGCAACCGAATTTCATGCCTTGTCGAGCTATTTAATTGCAAACAAATTATGTTCTGGCCAGTCGGAGACGGAGTCGCTGTGTGGCTAATGGATGCTGCTGCTGCTGATGATGTTGTTGAAATTCTAGCGTTTATCTTGTAAATTGGTTGGGATTAATGTCTAGCGGAAGTTGTGATTTCTCCTATAGATGGACCACTGATAATGCCAACTGTTGGCTGGGCGCTGAATTCAACATGTTCATTTACCTACCGCAAAGAACAAAGTAGGCGTTACGACTTTGAAGTTGGACGCACCGCTTGAGAGTTGCCAATTAGCAAATAAGGTAAACGGGTTTTGATAAGGGAATCGTGATCGTTCAGTTCCCTGAGATAAGAGATGTACGAGATCAGTTTAGGTATTAAAAACTCAAAAATGGTCTGACTGAGAATTTAACTCACCCACATGGGAAATATTTCAGTATTAATACATTCTGGATTGTTGTCTAATCTTCTAAATAGCTTTATCTGTCTCATACTGATATCTCTTCCAACCAAATTCCAGCCCAATACCAATTCTCGGTGGTCCGGAAATATCTTTCAGTTGGCTTAAATTCTCCCGTGTTTCGTTATTGGATTTAGAAAAATTATCCACCCAAACCACTCAACCTCAGCTGACGCCAACTATCTACTGTGGCGGTCAAATGTGTGAAAAAACGAGCTAAGAGTTGCCAAGTTATATTTCATGACTGGCCCGAGAATATTTTTTAAATATGCATTTTATTTTTTGGAGAATTGGACTTAAATTTGAATTATAAATTAAAAAACGCATTATAAAACATATAAATCAATTAAATACTTTTAATTAATCATCCAATTAACTCAAAACTAGGAATGTAAAAAAAAAATTGCAGAAGCGAGAATTGCAACCCTGTTTTAGAGGTGGAACTTTATATTGGACATAAGCCTTCTAACTAGATTTTCAAGAAAATCAAATCTCTTGCAGTTCTGGGACACCGACGAATTTTAAGAACGTTTTGCAAACCAACCGAGGCCAAAATCTTTACAGGTTGCCAAGATACCCCCATTAACTTACCAATTACCAAATAAATTGTCGATTAGGTATTATAATGTACCAAAAAACCGTAAATTGCTACATCTTAGGCTTGAGTAAGAACAATTTTAGTTCTGAAGTGAAACCGATAATTCGAATTTTCCTAGATGAACTAAAGCTACGGTCCCACAGGCAAATAATTTGCCCAAATTTTCAAAAAAATTTCTCTAAATAGCCATGATTACAGATTTTGCACAACTTAAAACTAAAACTTTGGTTCCATATGTAAGCAATTTGATCAAAAATAGCCGAATTGTTTCTTAAGTTGGCCTACTTAGTCAATTTTTCATCAAAATTTGGGCAAATTATTTGCCTGTGGGACGTTAGCTTAAAAAGCACAGTTAGTTAGTTGGTAAGTTCGTAGATCCGACAAAATAAATCAGACCTCCGATTTCCCATAACACTTTAATATAAATTCTTGATTGAATCATTAGATGGGCTGATGGGAAAACCTCCTAAAAATCGGGAGGGGTTCAGTCCGGGGTTCGAACCCGTAAAACTTTTTGAGTTTGGGTTCACGGAGCGGATTCAGAAGGTCTCTGAACCTAAGTTCAGGTTCGAAACGGGGTTCAGGAACAATTTTGATTTCGCAAACTCAAAAAAAATTGATGTTAATTGGAAAAATCCTAAACATTTAATATCTATTCGAATTAAGGCCCTCTTGATTGTTTCTATTAAATTCAAGATCAGTCAACACGTTTTCTTTAAATTTGTGGAAAGAACTCCGGAACGATTTTTTTTTTTTGCTCGTAAATATTAATTAATTGTAAATTTCGTAACGCCAAAAGTAAGTATCGAACGAAATATCTTTGGTCGAATTGCCTTTCCTGATAGAAATATGAATTTGAAAAAAAATAAATTTATTTTGGTTATGTGACGTCAACAAAAATAAATTGAAATATGGGGGGTTGTTAGCCACTATGCCAAGTAGTCGGTTTTGACATTTTGTATCAACGAGAATATTGCAATTTATGCGCAATAAAACAGAGGAAGAACGATACCAAATTTGAAGTCAAAAAAACATTACAAAAGGCAGAAGCGAAGTAACAGCCACCAGCAAAAAGTTTGCACGTATTTAAAATTGAAAACAAGCACGCTGCCGTCAATCTATATTTTTTTTGACTTTTCATTAATATTTCAAAATTCAGAATATGAGAAGAATTTTAAAATTTTCTATTCAATAAAGAATAACTGCGTAAAAACATTAATTTTAAACTTTTAAATGGGTGTCCGCACAACCCCCACAAATTTTCGAAATGTCAAAAAATCACTTTGTTTTTTCAATATGAAATTGTGAAAAAACTCATTAAAGAATTCGTTTTCAAAACTAATTTTGGGAAAAAAATTTATGTGTCTTTTAAAAAATAAAAAATAAAAAAATTTACAGAAATTTTAATGAAAAAATATTTTTTAAAGTTATTTTGACTTTAAAATAAAGGTAAACTTTTATCTGACAGGAAAATGCCAAAGTTAACAATTATCGAAATTTTAGAAAAAATTTTTTTTATTTTGTAATTTACCTGTTCCAGAAAACTTTTTTTTCTAACAATTATCGAATCTAGAAAAATTGTATATATTTGTAATTTACCTTTTTTATGGTTTATAAATTGAGTTTAGCTGGCTCGAGGTCCGAAATAGTTGCATTTGTTCACAACTGTAGGCAACTTATGCATTGTACACCAAAAAGAGCTGGTTACCTATACAAAACTGTTTCATCAACCTCCCGGTTAAATCTTTAGTAGGCTTTTCGCTAAAGAATGCTTGATTGCCAACTTCCTCTCCTTACAATCATTGTTTTAATCAGTTGGGAACTGCAAAAGCAATGAAAGCGAAAATAGACAAGCAATGAATGCTTTAATTTTTTTGGTTTGGAACTTTCTAAGTGCGAAAGTTTGAATCTATTGAGCTTGTCTATTTTTGCTTTCATTTTTGAACCGAACCCATCTTTTACTTTTTGTTTTGCTCCGGTTCATGTTCAGGTTCAGGTTCTGGGCGGATTAAAATTTTCGGCTTCGGTTCAGACTTCCCAAAATTCTCCGGATTCTCCGACTCCCGAGCGGTTTCGAACCGATTTGGAGCCCTGATTAAATCTTCTCACGTAATCATAATGTTAGAGAAATGAGTTAGTCCCCTGCGGCCCAGGCTAGATAAGCACTGTTCTACAATAATCCTAGGATATCCTATCGCTAGGTATTTTAGGGTATCAATAACTCTCTGCTCTTAAGGAAATTTAAAATGAAATAATTTTAAGTGTAAACAGGGTAATATTTGTATTCCGGTTCTGCTACGTATCGAAACTTATGTTTCTATAATTCTATTTACTTTTATCTGAACTTTATTCAATAAAAAGAATTTTTCACTTAAAGTTAATTAAACATAGTGAACTTTACCTCGGACAATAAACTTACTTATTTTGTTCCCGTTTTCAACTGCGAAATGACTGGAAAAATACTTCAGAGCCGAAACTGTACCCGAACAATTTAATTGAGTTTTTAGTATTTTAGTTCCGTAAACATCGCTTCTCAAACAAAAAATACAAAGTATTGGTACCGTTACCGTACTGTAAGCCCTTATGGTTCTGAGTTTTAATTGGTTATTTTCGGTTTGTGTTTCAGTATGATTCCCCGGCTGCGTTATGCCATAACCAAGAAAAAAAGAGACCTTCTTGAAAGATTTCGATCATTAACTTTCGTTTATAAAGCAAGCCCCATGTTCTCGGAAAAAATACCACTTCTTTATAAGAGAAAAACCCCTTTGGTTCTAGAGCAGTGGTGCCCAAACTCACAGAATCAAGAATTGCGCTTGTGTGCGTAGCAGCGAAACACGAAGTAAACGTTTCAACATGTGCAACCAGCAAACGAACAAATGTTTCGTGAGAGAGGAAATAGCCGAAAGCACACTTCATGAGAGCAAGCCGCCGAGCGTGCTATTTATGGATCACACTTATTCTCTCTTTCTATGCGTTCCTATCCCATGAGATAGGCTTTTGGCATTTTGGGCAACACTGTTCTAGAGCTATAAAAATATAGAGTTAAGTATAAGAGTCAAATATTTAACCAAAGTGTAACCAAACATTTCCTATTATGAGTCATGTTTCTTTCAAGATTATATAAATTTTCCACAACAATTCTCAAAATAAATCCAAAAAGTTGAAAAAAATTATCCCTATATGTTCCCAAATGAAATCAAAAGGGAATCAAATAAGCCCGAAAGTTTGTAAAATATTTTCAAAATTTTGTTTATCACCGAAAAGTTGTTGAGGGAATGAACAGCGGTCTTAAAAATCGAGTTCATGAAAAGACTTCACTATTCAAGGCTCAAAAAAGCTGGGTTACATCTCTTGTATCAACAAATGTGCTTGGTATTGGTCGTTCTGAGTGTGGGAACGTTTAATTAATAAACAAGTTCTAAATAAGCCAAGGATTTTGAGAGTGAAGCTTAAGCATTTGGGAAGGGTAGTTTTTAAAGGCAAGATTAATAGATGACCAGGTAAAAAGATCTCCAGTTTCCATAAATATTCGCAGTCTTCATGTTATTTCGCACATTTCTTTACCTGAATTTAATATTCCACTACTTTAAAGTCCCCGATTGAATTAAACCCCCAGAAAAGATAACTTAATATCCATGTTTTGGCATATATTTAAAAATCTTAATCAAATTATCTAAAAAACTAACTTAAAGTCTAATCAGGCCATGTGGAGCTTATATCTTTGTACATCTGTATAATATCATTAAGTAAAATAATTAAAAAATCGAATCTTACTATCCTCTAGCTTCGGCCACCCAATATGGCTGAAATGCTGAAACCTTTACTCTTCGCTGAAGGCTCCGGTGGCTGTTGCTCTAATAATGGTGGCTGTGTTGCCATCTCACTGCCCACATCCAGTTCGAGCTCATCTGTCACTGATTCATCTGATTGCTGCAACATGGCCTCACCGGAAATGCACTGAGGCAATGCAGGAAATGAGGGTAGAGCGGCTTGCAAAATGGACGCAGTTGGCGGATACAAGGGCGGCGGCGACTGGTACTCTTGATGGGGACGTCCGAAATATGTACAGGCCAGATCCACCAGTGAAGGTCGCAGCAGGGTTTGCATATTCTGCTGGAAATGCTGCATGAAGACACTACTGGCGCCAGCTGAATCCATACCCGCCCCACCGCCACCTCCATCCAGCGATGATGATAAGGAGCAGGCGGAACCATTTGATCTCAGGCGCTTAATTTGCGGCCCATCCAACTCTGTGACGTTGGCTGCCCCTGCGGCTGCTTCGCTGGATTTCGTTGGCGACATGTCAAGCGAACCCGTCTGCGTCTGCTGCGACTGCGCCTGATCTTGATCTTCATCTGTGGGCGATGAAGACATTTTGCGTTTGCAGCGCGATTGTCCAGTTTCGCGGAAGCCCTTCGCAAACGGATTGTTGTCGATCTTCAGCTTGGTGATGCGATCGTTCTGTGAAAAGGGATAAAAGTATTGCGTGAAATATGACAATGGCTGGGAGACAGGCTACATAATCTTAAACAAGGCAAGATGACTGCTGCACTGCCCAGTCCAGTAGCTGCTGGCGTTAAGTAACAGGGCCACTTGACACCAGGTCCCTGTGCGAGTGCGAGAGCCCACTCTCTCGAGTGGCTTGTCGTCATGACTTGACAACTTTGTGACGACGAGGCTAATTAGAGGCAGACGGACCGACTTGACGTCGCCTGTCAATGGACCCAGACCTAGACAAAAACACAGCAGGATTGCTCAAATTTACAAGGATGTGGCTATCCAACTTCCTAAAACAACACAACTCTTGACTTCTAGACAAAGGGCGTAGCATGCTAATTTGAGACGTTTTTTTTTTGGCCGGAGCTACCCAGGGCGTGAGTGATTGTCGTTTGCCCAAAAATTAACCAATTAGTGAGAGCAACTTCAGTGCTCAATGAATTGGCAAAAACAAAAAGCAAGTAAGAAAGTTGGTCCTCTGACCGACGGTAGAATACCCAGCTTTTGCGGGATGGGAGCTTAAATTTGTTTATGATTCAAGGGCAAAGCCTTCAGAGTGTCATGGTAAGACGTTTTATAGAGGTGGATTCTGTACTAGTTCATAAAGATAGAATTATAAGCATTTTTAAGTCAGGGTTCGCCAAGAAGAGACCTTGGTGAAATTAACAAGGTGAAGCCGTCAGCCTCTGCTAAGGGTCAGTTGATGTATGCCTGTGAGATATAAAGAGAAGGCAGAACATTTGATTGTCTCAGCTTGTGTATTGCCTTTCGCTTCTAGCATTCACCTTTGGCCCTACAAACAGAAAGAGCGCTGTCTCGCTCGGCTTCACCTTATTAATTCCACCATGGAAGAGACAACAGAAAATGTGACTGTCCTTCTCTGAGCATTCGGTGTGAGTTGCCGAGTGAGTTCAACTGCCAGAGGCTATGGCTGAGAAACACTGTTTAAACTTTAAAGCAGCATTTGCCACGCTCTCACTCGCTCTCTGTCTCTTTCTGTATATGTATGTCGGCGAATCTTTACTTAATGTCAACGAGAGCGAGGCAAGAAAGTGAAAATAAAGCTACGCAGACCAGTTCCGACCTACTTCATCGACCACTGGCCAGCTACTGAAAGCTGTTTGTTCTCTTGACACAAGCCTCGGCATGCGTTCGGCTCGTGTCGGTGTGAATAAAGAAATGTGTTCGGTACCTGCGGGCCAGGCGTGCCAATCGATGCTTTAATAGCTTATAATTCCATCATATTGGAACTAATCGTTAACATATGGGTTATTTTGTTGTTGTTATCTATACTTATAAATCTGTAGGCCGGACGAACTGATAGACTGATAGACTGATAGACTGAAAGACTGACATATTATCAACCCACAGCCAAAACTGCTTATCCTACAGATCTAAGATTTGGCATAGACCTTCGATTAGTTATGCAGGCGCGCACTAAGAAAGAAAATTTGGAAAATTTCACCGCGAAATAGGTAAAAACGCAAAAGAAAAGTTTGTAAAGGGCACATAACGGCTGTAGCGCTCAGAAAATGATGGGTTCTAAGCTATTTTGCTAGAAGCGCGAGAGAGTGAGTAAGAGAGCGAACGAATTACACGAACTAGTCATGTGCTGTGTGCGTGTATGTGTGTTGTGTGTTTTATTGTTATAAAAACAAATAGGGAATAGTCTTATCCAATTAAATTAAGTCTTATGGAACATACTAAACACATCGATAGCTTTAAAAAATGTTGACCGTATTTAAAAAATAGAAGTTGGAATTTCACAAAGCTAGCAGCCAAAAATGTACATACATGATGTAGCCAAAGAATAGTAACGGGAACTGAGGCGCTCAGATAATATCTTGGACTCGGCGGGAAGCTAATTTGCTAAAAATCATAATAGAGTGAAATTGAACTGGCACTATCACACTCACTACAAAGTAGAAGTATGTTTATGGCAAATAACATGGATCTACTGAGAACAGAATGCACAATGCTACATGTGTGTTAAGTGTGTTAGAACCAGAGCTTTGGAAGATGAAACGGAGCGTATACGGAAAGAGTACTTGAGCCTGGTGACGACATGTTGGGCAAAAACGGGAAAGCCAATTTGACAGTGAGTTAAACTGAAGCCGAAACCGTAAAAGCATTCTAAAAAACTTTTAAAACCTTAACCGAAACCGTAACCCTTAACCGCTAAAAACACTTTAAAATTTGTAACCGAAACCGTAACCGTAACCGAAAAAAATTTTTTCTTATAACCGTAACCCTATAACTTTTATTACCATAACCGGTTATCAGAACCGAAACAGAAACAAATATACGGGTTAATTTCGGTTTTCCTCTACTAGTAAAAATTTCGATAAACGTAAATCAGTGCCGGGATAATGTAGAGGACAGAGAAGTGTGCTTGTGTTAGTGAGCAAGAGAGCTCTCTCCAGACTACAGCCTACAACTTTCATGCAATTCAGTGTTCACCGATTCACACAACCATAAGTTCGGCTCGCGTTTACATAAAAACATGAGTGACTTCGGCCCCTGGTAGCTATGGCTGGCTGGCTCTGGTCTAGACCTGTGCAAGCCAAATGGAGAGGACAAAAAAATATGCCCTTCTCTCTCTGACACTGAGTTATGCATGGCCGGCTCTGAAGTAAATTTTATGTACGCACAATGAACATTTTACATGCATACATTGCGCCACACTATTGCTGACGGCCACAAAGAAAAGAGAGCGAACGAGAAAGAGTGAGTGCAGCTAACCAAAATCTTTACCCTCCTCATCTTTCCATATACATATGTTTGTGATATTACACTGGATGCTGGCTAGTTTAGCCGATCCATAAATGTACGACTTCGGCTCAAATTTGGCATCAGCTAATTCTGATTTTTTCTGTAACCTTAGGTTCTATCTGGATTCAATGTTAATTTGAAATCAAAAACAACTCAGAATTGACCAAACTATAGTCTCACGAGTTAGAGTTTAGAGAACCAAGTCCGTTCGAGAATAAAGCTAACCTATGTGCAATATTTCTTGATCCGAGATATAATCTGTCTTTATCTGCCGAGCAGAAAATTAACTGTATTAAATTGTTGGACAACCATAATTTGATTGATTTATCAGGGGAAAACAGTCCACATCCAAGTTGGTCGGAAATTTCCAGCAGTTCCAATTAAAAACAATCTGACATCTTCATTAAAAATATGGCTTGACAGAGGACACATATTGGAACGGTCGGAAAAAATGAAACAATATTTCCAGATCTTTTTAAATTATCAAAAGTTTTGCTAGCAGAACCACCCACACAAATAAGTGTTGAGCGTTTGTTTTCAGGAGTAGAATTTATAATGAATCCCCGCTTTTGTCTGCATGAATTGTAAAGTTTATATTTCATACTAATAACCGTAACCGTAACCAAAACCCGAAACAGAATTAGGTTAATAACCGTAACCAGTACCGTAACCGATATTCCACAACCGTAATATAACCGTAACCGGAAAAAAACGATCGGCCAAAACAGTAACCGTAACCCAAACCGTTATTCGTTTCGGTTTTAATCTCTGTTTCATTGTGTTGTCCAGCGTGTTATTGGTCAATTTCACTTTATTAAACAGTATGGGCTGGGCCTGCCAGTGAGCACCGGTGGCTGGACTATCCGGATGGAGATACATGCGCTGAGGACTTTGCGGTTCGGCACCACCGGCTGGCACCCATTGTGAGCCCGAGAATTTGTAGCGACAATCGCCAATGGGTACCATTTCCAGTAATACACAATAGTTGGTCTCATCATCCAGGCCAGAAACGCTCAGTCTCATGGAGGGAAACATACGTCTGCGGGGAAAAAAACGTACGAAGATGGATCGGTAAGGACATGTGACTGATAACGTTGCGGAGAGATTTCATCTATTGCTGGTAGGTAAACAACCCCAAACATTTTCGATTAAGATTTGGTGAAGCTAAGGGCGAAATGAAGAATCTCTGATTAAGTCAAAGTGTAAGATGCTTTTTCATGGCATTCTACTTCAACGTCCAGACTATAGCTTAGTCTTAGCTTATTGAAATTGTTGAAAAAGTCCCTGTTGGGCATCAAAATTGAACAACAACATTAAGTTTTTAGTCCTCAATTTTAGAATATCTTGCCAACACTTTTCTATCTAACTTCAAAGTCATGGATAATCGTGGGCGTTACATCTATTTAATTGTGCGTTTTCCCTTCGCGTTTGGCCTGTGCTAACAAGGATTCGTAGGCCCTGCCACAGGCACAGCAGGTGGTCACAGCTCTTGGCGCCAGCCTGTGTTTGCTCTTCGCCTTCATCTCTTTTTCTCCCTGAGTTCGAGTTCTGTTTTTTCCCCGGCTTTTTGGCAATGATTTTTGTATTTCTCCCTGCCCGATGATTAATTAATTGAACTCTGTGGCGTTTTGGTTTGCTCACATTTAATTTGATTCTGTTGCCTTTTCTGGGGGTTTCTTAAATTCCATTAG
>JAEIFU010002358.1:0-45480 GCA_018904235.1 Lordiphosa stackelbergi
AAACAAAATTTTAGTAGTAAAACCCATTTGCGACATTTGAATCGAAAATGGAATTAGTACTTTCTTTGGATAAAACTTGGACATTAACCACTCTTTAATTAGAATTCAATTTAGGGCCGATTTCTGTTCTCCCAGATAGCTGCTATGTGTAATATAGTCATCGATTTTACACTGTTATTTGCTAGTATATGTGACAGATGTAGACGATGTAAAATCGGCCCTTAAATTGGCTCTTCCCCTTTTTCCCCACATCTTTCATCACAGCTCTCGACTTTTTCCCTTCGCCATCCTCCCTCTTCCAACGCTCTCCACTCTCTTCCGTCCCGTCTCATTCCTCTCCCATCTCCCTCTTCCTGCGCTCTCCTTTAGTATTTTAACGCAAACGAACTATGCAGTTTGGACTGGAGAGGAACTCTCCGAACAGTTTCAAACATTGAACGGTGTGAAACAAGGGTGCCTTATGTCACCATTACTCTTTGCGTTGTACCTGGACGATCTTCACGAGCACATAGGAGGCGGCCTGTACATTGAGAACACCAACATAAGGCTGTTACTATATGCAGATGATATTGTAATCGTAGCGGATAATCCCTCAACACTACAACTAATGATTGGAAAACTGGAGCTATACTGCACACTGTGGGGCATGGAAGTTACTAAAACGAAGTCCGAGATCATGGTGTTCGAAAAGGAGGCAGGCTGTCAGCATTGGAAAATTGGACATTTCAGACAGCGCCGGTGAAGGTAGTACAGGAGTACAAATACCTTGGAGTTGTTTTGACGCCAACAATGAGTTTCAAAAAACATGTGGCAGCAAGAACGAGAGAAGCAAAAGCGAGCATAAATTCAGTGTGGGCAAATTTTCTAAACATGGAAACCTAGCAGCAAAATGGAAAATTTTCAACGCTATCAGCAGAACGGTGCAGTGCTATGGAGCTCGAATATGGGGAGGAGAAATAAGCGACAAGGCAGATCAATTGCAACGTTATTTTATTAAAAGGATACTTAAGCTGCCAGACTGTACGCCGTATTATATTTTGGCAATAGAAGCAGGACTTGAAGATGGGCACATTTACAGCTCATCTCTTCATCTTAAGTACTTGGCACGCGCACTTTTTTTCCGCATATTCTGGCTAAGAAAATGATGCGCAATAATTTGGGATGGTTTTCAAAGCTTCAAGACATGTGTGAGCGAAATGGGGTAACTCTGGAGAGCAACACATCGCACGCTGAGTGGATTAAAGGCAATATACAGCTTCTCACTGCACTTAAAGAAGGGAGCCGAAGTCCACATATACTCAAGGCCACAGGTAGCGCCGTGCGGATATATAAAGATTTAAGCCATGAGGTAGGACATTCATACTGCCACGAGCTGTTCCGACAAACGGACATTACCTGGATAATGAAGGCGAGAGGGGATCTGCTATGGTTGAACGGCTGCCCAAGAAGGACTGTTAACAGTGGCATATGTTCACTATGAGTTGGAAGACATGCAGCATTTTGTGGGGCGATGTCCGGTTTTAAGAGAATTCCGTCTGTTGGTTTTGAAAGTCACACTTACAACAGACGTTAAATGGAGAAATGGGATGGAAGAATCTGGCTAGATTTACTGAGGGGGCTACAATATATAGGAAAAAATATTATTAATGAAGATTTTTAATACAAATGAAACAATTAAAATAGACAAATTATAATACTTGTAGAACGTTGTTAAAAAAAAAGAAGAAAAAATCACGCGGGTTATAAACCAAGCTGTAAAATGTTTATTTTGGAATTAACAAATAATCTGCCGCTACAAACTATGTATATGTATATGGAAATAATAAACATCTATCTATCTATCTATCTATCTAGTATTTTTTGCTTTGGCTGTCTCCAAAGAACAGCGAAAAATATCTTTCGAGAATTTCTCCGAAAGCTTTCACTTCACTGCCCTTATTTGCCAGCATACAATAAAACAGATCTTGTATTTTGCCTTCACACTGTTCGACACATGAGACATGACGTCTAGTAGTCCTACGTTTTGTTAGGTTTTAAATTAATAGCTTGTCAAATTCATAGAATTTCATGGGGAAATAATTGCCTACTAGATTATCATGTGTCATGTGTCGAACAGTGTGAAGGCAGCCTTAGCAAAACAGCTTAGCACCTTGTTGATTGAACGCAATTTTTGCCCCATAAAAACTTTTCTTTGGCGTTTTCACCCACTTCGCGGACAAAATTTCAAAATTTTGATTCTTAGTGCGGACCTGCATAACTAAACGAAGGTCTATATTAAATCTTTGATTTCGGATAACAGTTTTGGCTGTGGGTTGATAATATGTCAGTCAGTTTTTTAGCTATTTTTACTAAAAATTTCAATAAGATCGGACAAAAACCTGGAAATGAGGCAAGGCATAATATTTGTTGCTCAGCTTTTCTTTAGCTTGCAGTTCCCAAATGCTTTTAGCTTCGACTGAATGGTTGTTTGGCAACCCGCCAAGGTGCCAACAGATGTAATGCTCAGCCCTGTGGTAAAAATATGTTATTGTTGTTCTTTTTTTTTTGCGATATTAAAAACATTTTCAGGCATTTAAAATTTTTTGCCCGAAACATCAGCGTAGCGTGTCCGTGACCTTTGCGGTACCCACACACACACCGAAACAGTCGCGCACACAGCTGCAAATGAAAAGTTAAACGTTGCGTGCTGCGCCTGTTTATCTTTCGGATGCGCCCTGGGATGCATCACTCACTCAACTCGAGCATAGCATTTAACTCATTCGTATAAAAGATACACGCATACACATACACAGAGATGCTGAACAAACAAACAAACAAACAAACAAATGGAGCGACGGCTTTGGCTGCTTCGCTGGCTTCTTCTGCCCCATTCATGGCGTTGCACTCGATTAAAAATGTTCTCCTTGTTGCTGTTGTTGTCGCTTTTGTTGCAGGAAGTGCTCATCTTCATTTACTTTGTTGCTTTTTTGACGTTTTCGGTATGACACTGCCTGGCTGAGGCAGAGGCTGAAGCGAGGCAGAGGCTTGGGGCTGCCTTTCAGATTATTGCCAATTTACATCCCTTTCTCGCTCTCTCTCTTTCTCTCAAAGTGTATGTGCATCTCTGTCGCGTTGCCAAGCAATTGCTAATTAAATATCTATGAATGGCGGTTTTTGCATTTGCTTCCAACTTTTCGCCTGTTTGTGTATCTGTTGGATTACCCAACAACATCCCTCTCTCTATCACTCCCACTTCTCTGTCTCTGTCTGTCTTTAGGCCTAGCCGTTTGTCGTCGTTGACTGCGTTTGTATTTTAATTTAGCATCTTCAAATTGGCACAGGAAATTGCTTTAATTTTCATTGAGTGTTCTTGTCGTTGGCTTTTTGTGGTTTTTGCTTGTAGAAATACTCTAAACGAAATAAATCAAGGTGTATCTGGTTTTAAGACAGAGTTTGCAATTGAAATTTATAAGTGAAACAGCTATACAGATCATTTGTTAGTGTCTTTGACCTATACAGTATCTATCTGTAATTGCAATTAAACAAAAAATATCAAAATCTTTTCAAGCGTATTTTAGAGTCGGTTTGAAACGATTTCCATCTTGTTTGTCTGCTGTTTAAAGAGTTGCCTGGCTGGCTGGTGGATATTTATGCGCGCGTGCCGCGCCTACTGTGACACGCCCCAAAAACTTCTCTCTGCTCCTTCATTGCCGCCGCGCCGCCGCCATCAGTTCCTCCCTCTCCCACTGTCTGCCCAGAAAACACTTAAGCAATTTTCATTAATATGCGTACAATTACAGCTACCAGAAGTGGAAAAAGACAAACAGTTTTTGGCATTTGTGGCTAACAACAATTTCCAAAATGTTCTCTCCAGATTTTAGTTACAATTTGGATTTTGAATATCAGTCAGCAGCATGTGCTGCAACCTACTCAATTGAAGCCAATTGAGCTAATCATTTGCTATTTAAATACGGGACAACAACCAGGCGGAGATGCCACAGATACAATTGCCTAAAAAGGCACAACAAGCGGCGGCAGCTGATGAAAAGTGCATCAAGCAAGTATCATATTGAGTGCATCAGTAACAAGCACAGACATTATTTCTATACGCTCTGCTCCCACTTCAATGACACGACGACGCGGAAGTGAGAAGTGCGCCCCCATATGGGGTAAATGATGTACATGAGCCCGAGATTAGCCACTGAGCTGTGCAATGGATACGCAGGTCAATGGGCAAAGGTAGATGGGTTCTTAAGTTGATAAAACAAAAGAAACAATAGTTTATTGCAATGGGAAGGGCTGGTACTAATAAAGAGCCAACTTCGGCTCGACCGAAGTTAATATACAATGTACAGCTCGGAAACTGTAAGAAATAAAGGTTTGGAATGATTGAACAATGTAGAATGAGCTCACCAATAGATGGCGCCAGTTTTTTCCGAATTGGATTAAAATCATCAAAATCATGTGGAAATAGATAAAACTTATAACTGAAAAGTATAAAGACTCTACCATTGAAAACAAAAACGTTTTTCTCATTAGAACTTTACTATACAGCTATACTATATAGTTGTCCGATTTTCACAAATCTTGATGGAATTATGTAAAATCATTGAAAACTTATAAATACGAGATTTAGAAACGTTTGTGTTGAATAAAAAAAGTAGGGTTGTCGAAAAAATGATCCATATATCGAAATATCGATATTTTTGCCCAAAATGACGAATATCATTATTGCATATTTTTCCAACGCGATATAACAGAAATCGAATATATTTTGGTGACATTTGTGTTTTAGCGTTCGGCCACACTGTTGCGAATTACTGTTTCTTGTGCTCTGGACATGTAAAGCAAAATGTTTAAAAGTTATTATACTCTGTACCGAAGGTACATAGAGTATATTAAGTTTGTGCAAAAGTATGTAACAGGGAGAAGGAATCATTTCCGACCCTATAAAGTATATATAAACCTATCAACAGCCGAGTCGATATAGCCATGTCCGTCTGTCCGTCCGTCCGTATGAACAAACAGATCTCAGAGATGGTAAGAGATAGAGGTTTGACATGTATGGGACAAATGTTTCTTATACTTGCAGGCAGATCAAGTTTATTTTCAATTTTTGCCACGCCCCCTCCCGCCCCCGCAATTTTGGAAAAACGTCATATCTCCCACAGTTTTGTAGATAGATGATTCGTACCTTCTAGAGATAGTTAGTCATAAGCAATATGTATCGATTTGCCGAAGAAATAATAAAGATCGGATGAGCGGTTCTCAAGTTATAAGCAAATAAGTGAATCACCCCGCCACCCCCCTCCCACAGTTTCACAACCAACGCTGCTCAATGTTAGAGAAAGAGAGAGAAAGAGAGGGACAGAAAGTTAGAGATAAGCGCAGCAGCAGCACTGCATTCAGCTCCTACTCTAGGTACAGAGTATATTATAGTCGGGCTTGACCGACTTTCTCACTTGTTTGAAAGATGATGAAGTAAAAAGTAAACACTTCTTTCGTTCCAAAAATTGAAGTTCATAAATAAGTTTGCAAATTTCTTCTTATGTTAAAAATAAAATAAAAAATAAATACCTTTTGTAATATAAAAATAAATCTATATTTTTTAAGCGCAGTCAGAATGTTATTCTTATAACGCGTCAAATTACGCCTCAATTAGCTCAATAGACATGTTTTATTTATTTTAAATGCAGTTTCGTTTAAAGACACTGCTTCAATATTATAGAATAAAAAGAGATCAAAATAAGGGGATGGAAATGAAATAATCAAGTGCAAATAAAAGAACGCCTTCCGATCCAGCTACGCCCCTGCTCACAGCTTAAATAATCGGAAGGATTTTCAAAAAAATTCTAGAAGCTATGCAAGAGCAAGATTGTGAAGAATAAAAGACCTAAAGCCTTTGTCGGAAAGGTTACCACTGAGAAGGGGAAAGATATTATTGTAGTCCTTACTTAGAATGCAAAATGGACAGTTAGAAGCATATAAAGAAGAAGCAACAGGAAGCCCTAAGGGAATTCAGTTTCGTGTTTGTCTTGAAGAGCCATTAAGGTTTACGCTCCCGAGTAAGTACTCAGCGTCAATATTACCCTTTATAAGCATGTTCAGAAACATTACACCCAACACAGTTCGTCTATGCTCAAGTGAAGGTAAGTCTAAAAGCTTAAGTCTGGAAATATGTATAAGCAGTAAGTCTCAACTGTGTGTTTGAGGATTTCAAATTCCCGAACCAAACTCCAAAATGGGTCTCACAAGGGATATAAACAAGAGCTTGGTCGTGTAGGGATCATTGAACTCTTTAGACCAACGTTTAATAAAATACCCACATCATGGAAAGCTTCAACTCGTTCAAGTTGATAAGAATTTATAAGAATGTTCATTGTTAAGATCCGCGTTTTAAATGAAAAATATCGAAAATATAGATAATATCGATTTTTTGACATTAAATTATTTATATCGAAATGATACTTTTCTCCATCGGGGTGGTCACAGAAATCTCTAGAGATTTTGACCTTTGGTTGGCAAATCGCTCGAAAAAAATCCGTCGGTGTCCCCAGAACTTAAAGAGATTTCATTTTCTTATTGAAAATCTAGTTGTGAACAAGAAACTGTTCCAATTAAATTTCCATCAAGCCAAAGAAAAGGGCTGCATCTCTCGCGAAAAATTTCTACTTTTTTATCGGGTTAATTTGATGTTCAACTGAAATTTTTATTTTGATAAATGTTTTATGGTGCATTTTTAAAATATAGTACAAATTTAGTTCTTTTTTTTTAAAAATAAAATTAAAATTTAAATTGGCTTTATCCTGTACTCAGTGCATTGGCTGCCAACCAGATGGAGCCACAATCGCTAAACGGCGCCACTGATGTGGTTTGTTTAGATTAACATGAAAGACTTTGGTTCTTTTTCCTAATAATTATTAAAACTCAAATTTCAATGTTTAAACTAATTAAATTATTTATTAATTTTATGCAACCTATCCAGAAAAATAATTTTGTTTTCAGTTCCAAAACAATTTTGCTTGTCAAAATTGTTTGGGTGGTGAATTTTGCTAAATCTCATAACAAAAGCAGAGAGATTTGAAATCAACCGAAAGAGATTTTTGGCCCAACGAAAATTGGTTTTGGGTTGGAATTCTGGTTGGAAAAGATTTCTGACACCATCAAATATCATCAAATATGTAAATAAAGATATTTTGAAATAACCGACAACCCTACAAAAAAGATTATTTCACTAAAACTACTTTTTTGATTTATCGTTTCCATGGCAGCTATATGCTATAGTCATCTAATCCGCCTGGTTCTGATAAATGTGCAGCGTATTTGTACCAAAAGACTTTGTGCAAAGTTTGGTTAAGATAGCTTTAAAACTGACAGAGGAGATAGCAAAGAATCACTTGGCTATATAAACTCAGCTCGTCATGCTGATCAAGAATATATACTTTATGTGTATGTACATACAGACAATTAAGGATATTCTGAGTTTTCAGACCTAAGGTAGTCTGCATACAGACAATTGAGCGGAGCACAGCCTATCCGCTTCAAGCTTACAAACTACTCTCAGCTTTGTATGCATCGCACATAGAAAGCAGATTGCAAGCGAAAAGCTAATACAAACAATTCTTCTGTTTAATGTGTGTTTGGATTAAAAACAACCTTTTTATATTTGATTAATGGTTTTTAAAATAAATGAAATATTTGAAAGAAAACTTATTCAGTTGGAGTCTGTTAAGAGATACAGATATTTCAAACCAATTGTCAATTTTCATTTTTTTTCTGAAGCCTTGAACCGACAACGCATGATGCTTTCATACATTTCACCATATTTCCAATTAATTTTCTTTTTAATCTTAATCCAAATCTCTTTCCAGTTTAAAGCATATTATCGCATGCCATCCGTCCCGAATTCACTACTAGCCCGTCCCAATCCAGAACTCCAATTTTAAGTTTAGTCCCATTCCATCTCGATGGCGACCAAAAATTATTACTTGTTCCTCATGATTTCTGCCTTTGGAACTCCCATACAGTCACAGCTATGCTGGCATGAGATGGTCTCTGACAACTTGCAGAAGATAGGCAAAGCCTGCTGATGATAAGACCGCAAGGTTCTTGAAACAGCTGTACAGCTTAAACGTTCGATGATCCAAGCTCGAATATTATATTATCAACTATAAACTTTTCTTTGTATCAATTTACGTACATGTACCAACCAGAACGTTAGTTCAGCGACCTTCTGAACCCGCTCCGTGAACCCGAACCCAAAAAGTTTGGCGGGTTCGAACCCCGGAGTGAGCCCCTGTCGATTTTTATAAGGTTTGCAGCCTTGTTTAAAAGTTAAGAAAAGTTCTTCTTAAAAGGTCCTACCATGACCAATATCAAATTGTAATACATGACAAATATCAGCAACGGAAATTTTAAACATATAAATTTTCGATTTTTTGTATCAATATTAAATTATTTAATGTAAAAAGCAAATGCAATTGTTTTGGACCAGAAAGTTAATATTTTTTCACCAAATTGTATAAAATATTGATATTCTTAAAAATAATTTTATCTATAGCTTCCTCTGTGTATAATTTTCATTTTGTGAGTTTCACAATTCGCAACGGAACATTATTTAAATCATTAGTTTTTCGATGCTCTTATTAGCAACCATGAAATGCTTCGAAAATAATAATTTTCCAGCGAAAGCAGAAATAAACAAGCATTCTTGTTCACAGCTTTGCGTTGCTAAGCTTTTGGTATGCGCGCTCTCTATGCACTCAGTGTGCTTGATTTTAAAAGCGGCTAAGCTGTGCTTCGCTTCGCTTTCTGTGTGCAGGGGGCCTAAGGGTGCGCGCACACATGCAGCTGAAAGATGAACTGAGGGCAGAACTTAAGGCTGAGGACCAGCATCCATTTGTTCTTTAAAATTTAGTCGTCAGCTCAGCTTTGCAGAATCAATCAAGCAGTTTTTTGATTTCGGCTTGCTGACGTACTAAAATATCATGATCCTATGGTTTTTATGGCGCATGTCGACCCCTATTCTATATCTTCTCTTTAGTTTTTCTTTTAATATTTCCTTGAGTTTTAAGCCAACTAAATTAACTTGCTCTTGAAATGTTTATAGCTCTGAAGAGGCTGAAAAACCGTCCAAGTTCTAAAGAACTTCACTGTAATTATCTAGAGTCTTGTTTTAGAAAAGTTATGGATAAAATCATAACTTAATGACCTAGAGCCCGCTAAAAAGTTCTACGATTTGTAATTATCAAGTCTTTCTCATAACATTTGCTTTAAAGTTACCATAAAGTCTTTGCTTTTTGGTACCTTTCTCTCTGGAAATTTCCTAAGTCTCCCTGTCTTTTAGAGATATTTGGTAACTTTTTACTTCTATCCTCGAACTTTCTAAGATGAGACAAATGCTGCACATTCTTTTTCCTAACTTTGTGAATATTTGGCCATTTGGAACCATTTGCACTTCAGTTATGCCCCAAGTGTTGATTCTTTTTGCGTCAGCTTACTCCAATGTTAACACTGTTTCTTGGCCAAGGAATTTGACGTTTGGTCTGTTTTATTTTTCCTGGCCTGCCAAATGCGATTTCACAATTGGCACGCGCATCCAGCTGGTGCTGAATTCTGCATTCATTTGACCTCCTTTTTTTGGGGGGGTTTTCTGAGAAACATTAAATTATATTTTATGCGCAAATTATTTAACTTTGCTCACAAGTTTT
Organism: Lordiphosa stackelbergi; assembly: GCA_018904235.1. NCBI lineage: Eukaryota > Metazoa > Arthropoda > Insecta > Diptera > Drosophilidae > Lordiphosa > Lordiphosa stackelbergi. Next base: position 9,690 of record JAEIFU010002358.1, read on the forward strand.
GCAAAATAGGAACATTAAGCAAGATATATACGAGTCGTGTCTAACAACAGAGCCGAACTCATTATTTGAGTGCCAGCAGCGGGCGGGGAGGGGGGGTGCACGGTCATGGCATAGTTCTTGGCTGAGGGCCATGGCAAACAAAGCCATTTGGGGTGGCAATTGGCATTTTGACTCCTTTAAGCTTTGATTCCTTGGCGCTGCTTGGCCAAGTGCATTGATGCGTTTTTTTTTCTGCTCGGGTTTTCTATTTTTTTTTGTTTTTTTTTCATGCGAAAAGTTTTCAATTGCTCTGGCGTCACTTTTTGATTGCTTTGATGTGTTTTTCTCGCACATTTCCCAAGCCTCAATTCATGACAAAAGTTTTTCGGCACAAACTTTCGCAAGGCGAAAGACCGCGCGGACAGACAAAAGCTGAGAACTTTCGCTTTGATTTTCACACGCACACAGATGCACTTTTTGGGGTATGCGTGTGCGAGTGAGTGTGTTATCCTTGGCCTGACAGAAAAATGAAAGTTTAATGCGTTTGCCAAATACAATTTTCACAATTTTCTATATACACAGACAGACAGACAGACAGACAAGCAAATTTTTTAGTTGAATCTAGTTTGGAAATTGAGTTTTTCCCATTCGCGCGCATCCTTTTGCACTCTGCTATCTTCTCTACATGCTAAATATGTACGTACGTATGTATGTATATACTTTATTTTTATTTTTGCTGGCCGGAAAATGTGTGCGTCTGTGCGGAAATTGCATTTTTTTGCCGCCTCCCAAAATATGTACAATTTTTTCTACCCTCGCTTGCCACCCACTTTTGGCCAGCGCATTATCCCTGGCAGCCAAGTTTAAATGGTTTAAAGTGCTTATAATGCAAATATTAAAAGGAGCAAAGAGTAACTGAGAAAAGAAGGCGAAAGTTAAGCCATGTAAAAGTTGCGAAAAAGGATTGCCAAGCTAAGGCACAACTTGCTGCATATTAGTTGGGCCCAAGTTGCCAATAAAATGTTGTATAAATCATTAGCTACCCGAAGCGAAGGCTCACAGGATAAATCTGTTTTACTACCCGCTGACCAGAAGGAGAGAGATATTTGAAATTTGATCAGAATCAAGAGCAGAAAAATATGAAGATAAGGAGAATGACGAACAGAAATATGATTTTGAGCTTTTAATAAATAAAATTACATTTAGAAACGAGTTGAATATACTAAAATAGAGTCGAATCTTATCTGTAAACGATAGTTGTTCAGCGATAGTTGCTAATCGATAGTGCGTTATCGATAGGAACTAGAAATAAGAAACTCATCACTGTAAGCACAAGAGATCGACACACGCAAGGTATACTAAACAAGGTAGGCCTACTCACTCTCTCGCTCTCTTGACAACTTGTTAAATTTCAGTCAGTAAGCAACTGTTGTAAGCAAAGCATCTCCGCGGACGAATTTTTTGTGTTTTACTTAGTAGCTTAGTAGGCTTTGTATTGAAATTATATTACTCTCTCGCTCTCGCTCTTTTTGACACAAATATAAGGAGTTCTGAGAGAGCGAGTGAGCCTACCTTGTTTAGTATGCCTTGACTGTAAGCACAACAGATCGGCACACGTGTGAAATAAAAAGAATCATTTAAATTATAATAAGTAAGCGTACTTATGTATAACATGGTGTCAGAAGCTTAGAATCATCAGCATGATGAATTCAGCAGAACGCGCGTTGCTCGAAATTGAATGGGCGGACTTGCCAAGCGCATTCCTAATGTACATGGTGGCAACTGGAAAAGATGCGGACATTGAGCCGAAGAAAATAGCTACATTCTTATGGCTTGCAGGGACAAGAGCGATGGAAACCTACAACACATTCTTTCCCCACGACGGAACTGCCGATGATTTGGTGGGAACACGTGTACCTACAATCGCACATTGCTCATGGTACTGGACGCATTTGATAAACACTGCTCAGTGTACCACTATGGAGTCGTTTAAGTTCAGCAACATAGTTCAGAGTGAAGCTCAACCGTTCGCAGACTTTGAAACCGAACTAAGGAAGCAAATTCAGCATTGCCCATACATATGTGAATGTGGAAAATCTTATGAGGACAGCCTTCTTGGCGATCGCATTATTATTGGAGTCCTGTTGTTGGAAAACAGGAACAAGTCACTTGTGGAGCTCATCAACGAATGCAGAGTTTTTGAATCCGCATTGTTGATTCATCGAGCTATTGACCAGAGGGCATGTGCAGACGACATCAAGGAGGAGTCTGGAACAATAAATGCAGTTGGGCGTCGCTGTTACAATTGCGGAGCCCTATTCAGTCGGGATCATTTTAAGGAGTGTAAAGCCCGTGGTGTCAACTGCCACAAATGCACAAAGGTTGGTCATTTTGCCAAATATTGTAAGCAACAGGGTCCAAGGGAGGACAGAGACAAAACATCAACACTTCAGAAGGATGGCAACAGAAAGTCGATATCAACCGTGAAGTGGGACGGATCAGGCTAACGTAAACAAATATTATCCTTACTTTAGAATAAGCAATAGCTTAGACAAGGACATATCAAACAAAAATATGCTTATTTTGGCACAGTTGAACTTGAGTGTCTAGACGAGATGGATGGATCAAGAAAGAAAGCTTCGTTTTCAGTTGTAGATAATGAACGAAAACCGATCTTAGGGTTAAATACATCAATTGACTTTCGACTTGTCAAATGCCTAAATGTTGACTAAACTAAGTGCTTGCCGTAAACAAAAGAGCATTTCGTAGAAGAGTTCAAATTTTTCTTTGAGAGCTTAGGAAAATTTCCCACAAGCAGCTATATTAAAAGAAGGGGCAGAATCAGTATTACATTACAAAAAGAGTAAGCGTTCAAATAAAAAACTTAAATTAAGGTTAGCAGCTCCTAATACAAAAAATTTGCCTAAAAATTATTTTAGTAATTTTTTACCTATTGTCCACTTGACCTTAAAAATTTACCAGTTTTGTTAAGAAATATTCGTCTAAAAAATAGTAACTTTTCTAAAATTTGTGTGTTCGTTCCACTTATAATTTTTTGTATTTTTTGTTGTTTTTTCTTGTGGCTTTTTAACAAGAATCCTTTCCTAACATGCTTGATCCTCTCGTTTGTCTTATTTCTTTTTTTACTTTACTTTTGTTACTTTTTTTAAACTGTTGTTAAAAAATACCTAAAAAAATAAACAAAAAATAATAATAAATAAAAAACATGTCTTCCTTGACTCGAACTCACGACTTCACTTCTTAAGCGCTCTTGATTACTTATTCTTTTTGACGCTCTCTCTCCTCTAGACTTTTTTTTTCCCTATTTTAATTTTTTTTTTCAAAATTTTTAACACAACCACACCACCCTTTGTTCTCCCCTTTCTTTTTTTTTTCTTTTCTTTAATTTTGGAAAAATCTAAAATAATCACATTATCTTAACCTTTGGAATGTCTTTCGCCTTTATGAAACGCTATGGTTATTTACACGTTTTAGATTTTTTTTTGTGTTTTAATAAGCCAGAAAATTCTTGACTTAAGTACGAATTTCCTTGATTCAAGATCGTTTTAAAGAATCCCCCAAAATCTTGATTTCAAGAACGTTTTGGATACTTGGATAAACCGCTCAGGAGTCAGAGACTCCGGAATTTTCTGGAAGGCCGAACCAAACCTGAACCGGAGCAGAACCATTTTTCTTCCCGAACCTGAACCGGAACCGACAAAAAAAAATTAAAAAGGTTCGGTTCAAAAAGATAATTTGTTATATTTTTTCAAGCTGCTGTAAATGTGAAGTTTGGCATTTCCCTCAATTTTTAAACCTAAGAAAAAAAAACAGCCTTTAAAGTAACATTTAGCTCTTCTTCACAAAAGGAACTGCTTTTCTTCCAACATACACGAAGACTACTTCTATCAATTTGGCGTTGTCTGTTGTTGTCACTTTCTGCACTTATGCTGCCTTTGAAATTCCCAAACAGTCATTGCAATGGGCTCTACCGACTTGCAGAAGATAGGCAAAGCCCGCTTATAATAAAACCGGGAGGTTCTTGAAACAGTTGTACAGTCGACCATCCTTTTTGATTTCGATCAAATCATGCAGAATCGGAATTGTTAAAGGTTCTCGCTTCCAAAAATCCCACTTACTATCATTCGATCCTCTTGATGGCAAAAATATACGGTCGAATTCTTTAATAGTTTCTTAGAACTCACAACACTTACCAATTCCGATCAATCGGATTCGAAAACGGGAACAGGTATCACGGGAACTTATATAGAATGAACGGTCGACACCCGCTGTTCGCTTTCACTTACGCTCCCTGAGAGCATTTGGGAATATGCCCGACTCGCTATAACCACTGTGATTTTCTTTGCGAACGATATGAATCTCAATGCGGACTCAAAATTCAGAGGCAGTGTACATTTTATCTTTAATACTCATTGCTCCATGATTTATTGACCTGGAGCCTGATAAAACGTCTGATGATTCAAGCTCGAATATAATATTATCAAGCCTCTAAACTTCCATAAATGAATAAAATGTTTAATGGGCCGATTTCTCATCTTATGTTTCTCGTAGAGAGTAATAGCACAGTAAATTGAGAGCGTAATTGACACATAGCTTTTGGAAGAAGAGAAATCGGCACTGAGTTTGTTCAATTTACTTACATGTTTTCTCAATTAGCGAAGAACAAAATTATTCCTGAACCCCGGTTCGAACCCGAACCTAGGTTCACTGACCTTCTGAACCTGGTCCGTGAACCCGAACCCAACAAATTTCGCGGGTTCGAACCCTGGAGTGAACCCCTGCCGATTTTTAGGAGGTTTGCAGCCCTGCTTTAAACACGATTCTGGTTTTTTTCTAAGAACTTTTAAAGCTTAAAACAAGCATGATCTAGACTTATTTTTAGAGCTCGTTTTTTACATCAAAAACGAAATGATCTTAAATTAAAACTTTTTTTTCGTACTCAAAATAAGAATGTTCAAGACCTAATCGTTCTTACCAAATTCTAAACCGAAACAGGATAAAATCAAGAGCGTTTTTTTTAAGACCGAATCGCTGTGCTTTGTTGTGTGCTTACTATTCTGCCGACATCTCTGCTACCATTGCCGTCCCCTGCCGTTCTAAGATATTGTTCGAAATCAGGGTTTATCATGAAGTCGAAAGTGAGAGTGTATTGGTGTGTACAAACATAGCTACTTGAGTCAGCCTGCTGACCTGCTTCAGCGACTGAAAAACTGTTTGCTCTCTTGGCACAGACCTAGGCATGCGTTCAGCTTATGTTGGAGTGAAAAGCGAAAATTGTTCGGCTCCATCGGTTATCTAAATCACTTTTAAGTCAGTTCACAGTCTTGGGGAAACCTTTGGGGAAAATTGCTTAAGATGGAAGCATACAACTAAACAAACATTCTCTTTTTCAAGATCTACGTACACCAAAATGACATAAATAAACAAGTAAAAGCGTTGCAGTCGAGTGGCCTGACTTCGCAATACCCTGTACAATTGAGAAATTCTTTAAGTCTGAAACAAACTTGATCTGGATACGGTATACAACTAATCTATGTTCCATGCAAACTTATACCCATTTTCAAAGTGGTAAAGGGTATAAAAAGTATTCAACCAAATTTCTATTTTATTTATAGCAAATTAAGATTATAATAAGATGTCAAACAAATGACCCAGAGTTATTCTCATTGTTAATGCTTAGACAAACGAGCTCACATTTAGATCAATAACTTTCGTTTAAAACTTTCTGGGAACGTCTAATTGTGGCCTTCTGCAGTTTTTTGTCCACAATAGACTTAAAGAGTAGGTGTATTTCATATTCAATTCCACAAATTTAAAACCCGTTTCGATTGATTTTGAAATTTTCAAATTCCATTCCATTTCCATTTCTGGGAGTTTCTAAATTTCCAACATTATCTTTAAGCATTTCTTGACCTCACGTTGGGCGCCAATTTTGACCTCCCCAGTGAAATAAAATGCAGAATTGTCATAAAAAATATCCAAAAAGCCACAACCAAATAAATAAATAAGAAATTAATGAAGTAAACGAACAGCAGCGCCACGGCAAAAGTGTTTCATAATTTTCATTCTAAGCGCCGCCATCGACACAACTGATAACAGTCCACTTCTTCACTCCACCCACTCCACCCCTACCATATGAATTATTTGGTTTTGCCATTGTGTATGCCATCGCTTGCCTCCTCGTGAACGTTGTCTAGGCACCACGCAGCAGGCAAACGAAACAGAATTAAATAATTTATGTTTTATGTGCGCAGGAAACGCTTTTTGGGGGTTGTTCTTCGGTCTTGTCTTGCGGAGTCTCTTGGAGTCGGTCGAACTCAAGTGATTTAGGAAGTGTTTGTCTGCGTTACGCTTGGTTAGTTGATAAAAATCAGTCGAAGCTCGGGGGGCCCGGCCCACTTAATTGCATTCGGCTAAATTGCAGTCTCAAAGAGTTTTGTAATTGGTTGGCGCTCAACGTGTGGCCCGGTGAAATCTCTCATTAAACGACTGGCCCCAATCCCGCTCCCAATGATTTGGCAGATCTTTTGTTACATTTATGTGTGTTTCACCGTAAATTGCATTGTTGCGTGCCACATATTAATCATTAGACACAATTTTCGGTGAGCCACCGCCACCGCCGCCGCTTCCGCTGTACGTGTCCAAGTTTAAAGTGCCATTAACCCACAATTTCAAATACTAATTGCAACTTTGGCGTGTCCAAATATCATAACATGGACACTGATTTCGGTTTTGCGGCGGCTGCTCTTGCCTCATGCTCATCTACCTGGGAGATAGTTTTTGTTTGCCCAACTCCAGGCTTCGGGGGTTGCTCGGAGGGTTGGTTGGTACCAGCTGCCGGCGCAGGACACCTTTTGCTGCCTGCGCGATAAATTTGAAATAATTTGATGCGTCTTGTTTTATTTGACAGGGTACAAATGCGTCGCCGGAGGGTTTTTATACGTTTGGTTTTTGGCTTTGGGTCCCCGGCGAATGTAAACAAGTCGTCGTAAGGCCGGGCGGCAATTAAAACAAATTTCTTTTCATGTAGGGAAATTCAATTTGTAGATTAAAATTGTTTCGCTAACGCTCTCTTTATTTGTCTGTTTATTTGTATTTCCCATTTTCCATTTTTTTTTCGTTTCGTTTCTTTTTGGGATGGACTAATAGCCACGTGTGTGTGTGTGTTTGGCTTGTGGCCCTGCGGCTAGGTGGGTGAAAATTTTCAATTAAAAACTGGGCACGAAAATGTAATTTATATTAGCCACAAATTGGCAAAGTGGAGGGGAGGAAAGAAACTTAAGTAAGGGCTGTGTTAAGAAATCTTTCACACGTTTCTTAATCTTTAACAAGTTGAAAGAGTTTGCACCAAAAAAGGGTAAAGAAAGTGAAATTTTTTATGCATATCAAAATGATATTTTTTAAGATCAAACTGATATTTTATAATTTCATTGTAGGACAAAGAATTGGAAATGGCAGGTCAATCGAATACTTCTATTACACTCATAATTATTGTGCTAAATACTATTATTTGTGGTCACAAATGTCATGGCATCTTATAGTAATGCACCATCGGACATATGTGTGGTCACATGGCTCAGAGTCTGCTTGAAGTTTCGATATGCAACAGTATACATATGAAGAAAATATCGGTCAAATTTACCCTTCCGAAAATATAAAAGTGAAATTTTTTATGCATATCAAAATGATATTTTTTAAGATCAAACTGATATTTTATAACTTCATTGTAGGATAAAGAATTTGAAATGACAGGTAAATCGAATATGTACTGCTATTACACTCATGATTTTTGTGCTAAATACTATTAATTGTGGTCACAAATTTCATGGCATCTTATTGTAATGCACCATCAGACAACTGTGTAATCACATGGCTCAGAGCCTGCTTGAAATTCCGATATGCAACAGTTTTTGTCTCCAGCTTACGGCCGCGTAGACACCTAATCATATGAAGAAAATATTTTTAAGCAACAACAACCTCAAGAAATAGAAAACCGTTTATTGTCTGATGAGTTGCGTCCTCCTTGAAGACGACGCAACACACAAATTCACTTCTATCGCACAACCATAAGAAGGCGTTAGTAGATTAGTCACAGGCAGCAAGAGGGGCAGTAACTGGACGCTATCAGAGGAAAGAAAGCGTTGTATATATATTTAAGACAGACAACCCGCAGTAATAATGTAAATAGTAACCCTTTTGTGTATATAGTTAACACGTGTGTGTAAAGAAAATCTGAGAAACCTTTACAGCGCGTCGGGAAAATTAGTAGAAAATAAAAGTTATGAACAACATTAAAACCAGAGATTAAAACCGAAAAGGGTTACGCCCTTAACCGCCAAAAACACTTTAAAATTTGTAACCGAAACCGCAACCGAAAAAATAATTGTTTCTTATAACCGTAACCGTATAACCTTTATTAGCATAACCGGTTATCAGTACCGAAACAGAAACAAATATATGGGTTAATTTCGGGTTTCCTCTATTAAAACTTTTGATAAACTTTAATCAGTGCCGGGCAAATGTAGAGGACAGAAAAGTGTGCTTGTGTGTAGTGAGCAGGAGAGCTCTCTCCAGAGTACCGCCGTTTTACATGCAATTCAGGGTTCCCCGATTCGCACAACCATAAGTTCGGCTCGCGTTTACATAAAAACAGGAGTGACTTCGGCCGCTGATAGCTATGATGGCTGGTCTAATGGAGAGAATATAAAAATATGAGCTTTTCTCTCTGACACTCAGTTAGAGCGAACTAGAAAGAATGAGTGCAGCTAACCAAAATCTTTACCCTCCTCATCTTTCCTTATACATATGTGATATTACAATGGTCGCTGGCTATTTTAGCCGATCCAAAAATGTAGGACTTTGGCTCAAATTTGGCATCAGCTAATTGTGATTTTTTCTGTAACCTAAGATGCGGGACAATATTAGCGAAATTATTGCATCATTAAGAACGCAGGACGAAATTGTATTCTATATGGATTCAATGTTTCTTTGAAATCAAAAACAACAACTCAGCATTGACCAAACTTTAGTCTCACGAGTAAGAATTTGTAGAACCAAGTCTGTTCGAGAATGATGTCCATCTATGTGGAATATTTCTTGATCCAAAATATAATATATCTTTATCTGCCAAGTAGAAAGCAGAAGCTGTATTAAATTGTTATGAAATCTGCACAATCAAAAGTTGGACAACCATAATTTGATTGAATTATCAGTGGAAAACAGTCCAAATTAACAACAATCTGACATCTTCATCAAAAATATGTATTAACAAAGTTTGGCAGTACCACCCACACTACCGTAACTAAGAACCCATAACCGTATAATCGTAACCGGAAAAATGCGATCGGACAAAACAGTAACCGAAACCCAAACCGTTATTCGTTCGGGTTTTAATCTCTGATTAAAACACAAGCCTTGATATCTTTAAAAAGGCTTAAAAACGCAGCTGGAGCTTTTATACTAAGACTGTTGAGACGCTTTTTCCAAATCAAATGTGTCAAAATACTTGATCTGAGTGCGAAATACTTAATTTGGATTTGGATTGGTCAGGGTCTGTGTGTGTGTGTGTGTGTACTTCTCATTGCCATTTTATATCCTAGCATCACTCAGGATTACCAGTGAACTTTTAGTACTTAGCTACCCACACAATTCAATCAAACTTGCCAACACTTCTGGATGCCGAAACTTTATGACACACACACACACATACACAGGCAAACTTTGTGTATTCCCCTTCCCCCTCATTCTACTGCCATCTTTGCCACTAAAAGGAAATGAAAAACTCGCGGCATATGAAGAAGGCGCCGCCACGTACAACTCTAGGCAAAAAGGCATAACGTACCGAAATGGAGGAGTCAAACGTTTTGCATAGGAAATGGGCAAAAGTCAACGCACATAGAGACGGAGAGAGAGAGAGAGAGCGGGGTGGAGGTGAAGGTGGCGGGACCGACAGGAATAATAAATATTCAGTTTAAGTAAATGGGCTTTTATCGCGCATCTCTGGGGTGCCATAATTTGCCATTTTTGCCAGGCTGTCTGCGTTCGTTTCTTTTTTTTTTCTCTCAAAATTTTCTTCATTTTTTTCGGTTGCCAGAATTTAGCCCTCGGGCCAATGGCTGTAATTGATTCAACATACAGAAAAACGGGGAGCAAAAGGTGCCAAATACGAAGAAGCGAAAACTTTGGCGAGTTGACTCGAACAACAACAATTATACGCATAATATATTTTGCAGCCATAAATACTTGTGACTGTGTGTGTGTGAGGGAAATTATGAAAAACCAAAGTCAGAACCATAAAATGTGTGGCCAAATCACTTCAGAGCCTTCCTTGTGTTCCTTACTCTACTGCTTCTCCTTCTTCTTCTTCGGCTTCGCGGCCAAACAAATTTCGCTCATTTATTTTTATACATTTTAAGAAACAATAAACCAACGGCCCATAAAACACAAGTAACAAAATGAAAATGATTTAAGACTCGACCCTAAAAAATAAGGGCGGAAAAACCAAAATGAATTATTTGCTTAAAAGTTTAACAAAAAATAATTGCAACGTTTTATATTTTTTTTATTGTGGCTGTGCTGTGTGTGTGATTTATAATAATTTGCGGCGGGAATTTATTTTGGCCGAAAAGCAATTAATGTGAACTAAAAATAAATTGTTTATCGATTTTCACTACTCAAAGACTGAAACAAATGAAGCAAAAGAGTCTACGGTTTCTACTCTATTGTAGGACCAGACCTGTTGAAGTGCTCACAGGCTAATTGGCCCCGCTGAATGGGTTTTTGTGGCATAGACGCGTGTTTAGCATTTAAGTTGGCTGAAAGAAAGTGCCACTTCTCAAGTCAAGTGTGTGCGGTTAGAGAAAAAATATTGCTCATGCTTAAGATGCCCCAAAAGCAGCTTAATTAAATTTTACGTTCCCGACAGCAAAAGAAACTGGAGCAACATTTTGCCTTGAGAAAAGGCAACGTGCAGTGTGCTGCATCTAACAGATTTAAAGCGCCAGCTCGTGTGACAAGGAAAAGCTCTTTTGCTGCAAAACGAAACTCATTAAATGTCACTGCGAAGGCTCTGTTTTGTTTTTTCTTTTCCTTGTTTTTTTTTTGTATTTTGTCTATCTCGAAAGTTTCTTCAGGCAATGCGCGGCATGTTGGCAAACTTCACTCTCAGTGCTGCGCGCTTATCATTTGTTTCTGTTATTTTTAAAATTTTATTTTTCTCTTTTTTTTTGCGGGAGTGGAAAAGGTGGAGATTAGCCCAATCCACAGTTGAACAGTTGACAAGAAACTTAAAAACTTTAACCTAATTACAGGCAAAGGCTGCAGGTTGAGGTAAGTTTGGCTTAAGCATTTTTAGGAGAAGTTTTGTTTTGTAGAGAAATCTTAAACAAAAGGTGGGTGTAGGGCTGCTTTTTTCATAATTGCAAGTAATCATCAGTGGACTTTGCTCGTTAATGCGCTCTCCATTCAGTATGACCATCAAATTTTGCGATTTTGTGGATCACCATCTAACTATTTCACCGTGTTCATTCAGTTCATACGAGCTTACAAGAAAATTTAGTAGTTTTCACCATTTTTTAGAACTTTCGATTTCTACCATCCGCTTTCTAAATAATTAATTTAAAATTTTTTATAAGTTTTGCGATTTTTGCGCCGTTTGATCTACCCTTTCTATTAACCCCACTATTTATCAGTCTGTTTACCCGTCTTTTTACCCATTTACTCAACCGATCTTATGTCCATCTAAACTCTTATATAGGAGTATCCTGATAATATCTAGAGATTTTCATACCGATTCGACTGTTTGGCCTACACCTCCTATGGCAATCTCAATCATAAATGAATTTTTTCAAATTTCGAAATTTTTTTTGGGCCGTTCGATCTTTACCTTCTATTTACTAGACTCCTGTAAGAGTAAATAAAATGTAACATGTTTGGTATCGCCGAGTATGAGTAAAAATTATTCGATTACCTATCGTAGTCGATATAATAAAAAATAATCATTTAATTTCTGGAATAAAAAAATAAATAAATAAAAATAAATATCTGGAATTTGAAATTTCTTAAATTCTGAACCAATATGAATATTTTAAACAAAACAAAAAGCGGGCCAAGATCCCCTTATTAGACACGAAAACATTCGTCGCCCACAACACAATCTACGCTAAGGACCACTCATACATATTTGTTGTTGTGTTCCATTTTGCAAGAGGTATATGAAAGAAAGAGAAGAGAGAGAGAGAGAACATACGAAGTTGCTGTTGGCATATACCAGGGCTCCCTAAGAAGACAGAAAAATGTGACTGTCTCTATCTGACACTCAGTGGTGCATGACTTCGGCAAGCATTCGGTGTGAACCGCCAAGGCTATGTTTGGGGACCACTAAAATATACTTTGGTTTGTACTATCGTGTAAGTGTCTACATGCGCGCTATGCGATTCGCATCTTATTCGCTATAGTCGAAAATAATCATTTTATCTCTAAATTTATTTTTACTCGTAGGATGCCATGATTATACCCCGGCATCGTGTCAAAAAGTGACACAGATAAAAAAATTCATTTTACTCACACAACGGTTATAACCGTATAATTAAAAAAAAAAAAAATATTAATAATAAAATAAAATAAATTTAAAAAAATAAAATATTTACGCTAATTTGATCTCAACTTGTTTAAAAATGTATTGGCATGTTAAAATATTTTATAGTCTTAAATTGGCAACCTTTTTGCTGATAAATTTCAGCATTTTCGAAAAATTTTTGAAAAATTTTCAAAAAATAATTTTTTTCTTAAATTATGGATAACAACAAGTAAAATGAGTAATGTTTTTCTCTAAAAGCTTAGCAAAACTTAATTGGCTGCTATTTTGGTGACAAAACTTGAGTATCTAATAAACAATGACAACAAAAGTCATTTTTTTGGAAATTCACCCTTTTGTGTCCGTTTTGGAGGATGTAGAAGTGTTCAGATTGTAAAACTTGTTCAGCAGAGTTGTTTGTTATGTCAAAAGTTGCATTTTTACCAAAGAAAGTATGCGAAAAATTCTGATTTTTTAAAAGTTATACTCGAAAAAGTAAAAAAATACGTTTTTAACAAAAAGTTTTTTAAGAAATACTTCCGGAAAACATGACTTTTTAAAAATCTTTGTATGAAGAACTGTCAGCTACAACTTTGCCGAAGACAGTTTGCAGCTATCACTAAAACTGAATGAGCTGTTTGCCCAAAACTAATGACACCTTTTTTTGGTTGGCACACCCAATTTCAAAAACTTTGAGGGTCCATAAAAAAAAAGTGCTTCCAATCTAGCCAAACGCTGATAGGGATTTACTCAGTTCGGGTAGCACTATCGATTCCGCGTAGTGGTGCTTGGTAGTTTTGAAAAAGTTGAAATTTGTCGCACAGTGTTATTTAGGGAATCAATCGTGGCGGTCTCTATCATCCCCGAGTATTTACCCTCCCCCGCACGACTTCATATAGGATGTTCACTAGCACGAGTAAAAGCGTAATTGTGTAAATTTACGCGACGCAGCTATTGAGCGCCCCTAGAAGCGCGTAAAATCAGCTGTTTTTGTCTGTGCATTTTTCTGTCACTTGTGAGTCAAAGTTAAATACGTAAATGTAAAGCATTGTGTGCAAAATCAAGATAATACCAGCAAGAAGAAATATGAATACATAAAAAATCTTTAGATATGGACCATGATGATGTCGATGAAGTGATGGACGACCTTATTGAGGATCTTACTGCAAGTGCATGCTGTCGGCGAGGATCCAAGTTCTGTGTGCCCAAATCAGTCAACTGGCTAACCAATGTGCTATCATTTTTCAATGACCAATGGGTCCGTGCGGCTCCATGCTTTATGTCGACTGCATTTCGACCCCAAATGGTTTTTGTATAACAGGTAGCCCTAATAGTGAATTTCTGGTTTAGCGATATTTTTGTGACGTGCCCATTTCTAGTAAATATTTGAAGATTGTACCGCAGCTTCAGCACTGCATTTCTATAATTGCCCTTCAGTTCCATAGGCACTACCGCCCTAGTTTCGCTAGCGAAAAGCTAGCGAATTCGGAGCTAGTTATTCGCTAGTGTCCCAGTAATCCGGCCTGTAGTCAGTGCGAACGAGCTGACCGACATGCTTAGAAGCAAATCGAAGACAGAAAATGCGTTTCGCTTCAAATTTCTTTCAGCGAGTGACCCGACAAAAGGAATAGGAAAACAAGTAAGAACATTGCTATCCCTTTTTTCGTGTGTCTTCTTTTTAATTCGTATTCTGCTTAGCGTCAGAAATTATTTCTTGTTGTGACGCTTAACCGAGTGTATGTTTTTGGCAAAAAAAAATAAAATAATTACAATAATATAATATTTAAAGTGCAAAGTATCATCAACTATTATAAAGATCATCAATTTACAATTACAGGTAACAATATTAAAAGTAAAAACTGATAAAAAACATAATATATACGATTTGTTACTTTTACAATTTTTTTTTGTTACAGATCAAGGCGGTAAAATCAATAGTCTCTTGGAGTAAAGGCAAAGGCCGAGGAAGAAGGGTTTGCGCTCCACATGTATGTTTTATAATCATGTTTTAATTTTTATAATAATATTTACAATTTAAATTGCTTTTTCAGCCAACATACCCTCCGGAGGAAACCAAACCGCTGAGGAGCAGTTTCGGGATGCTTTACATATAAATAAATAGCCCATTATGAAACTGAAGTATGTAATAAAAAATAAATAAACAATACAATATTAATTATTATTTAAATTAAATGAATTTATAAATATTTTGGAGCATATTACCTTACAGATAACTAGTAGTTACTGCGGTAGCTAGCTACGCTACTGATTACTTTTCGGTAGCGTTTCGCTAGCTCCAGAATCGCTAACGTTTCGCTAGGACATGCCCATACAAAAGTAATCTGAGCGGTAATCCGGCGGGTAGTCAGAGTAAGGGTTCCGAATCGCTAAAGCGATTCGCTAGCGCTCCGCTAACTACAAGAACTGAAGGGTGGGAAAGTATAGCATCCTCAGTCTTTCCCGAATTTTAAAGAGATAATATTTTTGTGATCAATTTCGACATCTATAAAAGAAGTTAAGTAGTGGTCACTGTTAAGTCACTATTAAGTCACTGTTAAGTCACTGTGAAGTCACTGTAAAGTCGCTGTGAAGTCACAGTGAAGTCACTGTTAAGTCATGGTTAAGTCACTGTTAATTCACTGTTAAGTCACTATTGTCACTGTGAAGTCACTTTGAAGTCACTGTTGTCACTGTGAGTCACGGTTAAGTCACTGTGAAGTCACTGTTAAGTCACTGCTAAGTCATTGTTAAGTCACTGTTAAGTCACTATTAAGAGACTGTTTAGTCACTGTGAAGTCACTGGTTAGTCACTATTAAGAGACTGTTTAGTCACTGTGAAGTCACTGTGAAGTCACTGTTTAGTCACTGTTAAGTCACCCCTCTTCAATTTCGTACCCCCTCTTCACCCCGTATTCAAACCCCTTCCACCTCACACCATACTTCACACACCCATCATACTCCATAGCCCTCCTGCTGCTACGGCAAATGGAAAAACCAGCTTTTTTGACATTTTCACCCACTTCGCGGTCAAATTTTCCAAATTTTCGTGCTCACTCCACAGCCCCCTTTAGCTAAGCATAACTAAATGAAGATCTATGCCAAATCTTAGATCTCTTAGATAAGCGATCTGGGCTGTGGGGTAATAATCAGTCAGTAAAGATTTATCTAGAGAGATTGCAGGTAGTGCAGTTATTTGACCCAGGTGATGCTGAATGTATAAAACACTCACGAGAGCTTTTAAAAGTTGCTAAACTGGCTTCGGATCTGATTTTTATCAAAAGACATTTTGAGTAATAACTTTCTTGGAAGAAAATGGAATATTATTAAGCTATGGCATGCAATCCTATTACAAAAGGCAGATGATTCAAGTAAAATACAAGAATGAAAAGACAAATTTAAAAAACAGAATAATCAGGAACGCAGATTACATTATAATAAATACTATTGATAAGGCTATAAACAACTATACATATCTAGAACACAGGGTTAATTCAATTTACTAACAATATTATAATGAAAATATTAAACAAAAAATCTTTTGACAAGAATATGTTGACATAGTTCAAGTTTAGTGCCTCGGTTTGTAGCTCTTCTAGTGTAAATAGGTCGCAAAAACGTGCTAGTCTTATACCGACCAAGATTAAACCTCGCACATAACCCTTTTACGCAACATACATTTGGGTACATAACAGTAGCGAATTTGCTTCATTTCATTTTCATTCATTCATACAAAATGTATCTTTGGCAATCGCTTACAACCTTAGATTCCCGCATTTGATATTACTTCCCTCGAATGTAGGGAACGTGAACGAGTGTGTACAACTATGTAAAGTATCTGCTGTCCTAATGCAACGTTTACCTGTCCCAGCTCTGCATGCTCTTCTCCCTCTCTCTCTCTCTCTCTCTCTATCTTGGCCCATTCTGCTCAAGATACAACAACAACAAAGGCACAAAATGGAAAAAAAAGAAGAAACCTTGCTTAGCTCTTCAAGCCAAAACGCAAAATCAACAACACAACGCGAAATCAGTCGAGTATTTTGCCAGGTACCTAGAGAACCAACGTGCAGAAGGACGGGTAGGAGGAGCGGCGAAACAGTTGTGCTGATTCACAGGCCCATGAGCAGCACGAAGGAGGCGGCGTGCGGGGTAGGCGAGGTGTGAAATGGGGGGAAAAACTCCAGGCATGGTAGGAAGGAAAATAAACGATGTTGTCTATGACAAGGCATGACGGTAATGACGACGGAGATGCTGGCCAGCGATGGACCCAGCTCGCCGCTCCATTCGTTGTTGTCTTAAATTTTTCGTTTTAGCCGCATCATTGTCGCTGCTGCTGCTGCTGCTGCTCCTCCTGCTCCTGCTTGCTTTGTTATTATTTTTGCGCAGGCATGTTTTGTTTTTGGAATTTTTCAATTCAAGGTTTTCTTCTACCTTCTTCACACCTTTGGGCTGTTTCTGCACCATCATGCACAAGTGGAGGCTGCGACTGGGTTTGTTATTTTTGCTGTCTGCACTTGTGCCCCGACTTGGAGCCTGACTGGCATCATAAATCATCTCAAGTGGCTGCTGTCGCTCTTCGTCTTGCTCTCTCTCGCTCGTTTGTTGGCTAAAAATCCAGCTATTTTGGGTTAACTTTTTTTTTTTTTGTATCTATAACTATAACAATTTGCAAGTGTATCCAGCAGATACACACATCACGTCGTGGACTGTCAGTCAACGTGGTTGCTGGGGCTGCCAACACCTCGGCAAACAAACTTTGACAGTTTTGTATTCTGTTTTTTTTTTTTTGGTTGCACTAATTTGCGCACTTGAGCGTATTATTGTTGCACAGAGAGAAAGAGAGAGAGAGGGGAAGACAACATCTGGTCCTTTTCATAATTTTCTGAGCCGTAAAAATGCTAACAGGTACTCGAGAAATCGCTTTTGCCTGCCAGCCTGCCAGCCGGCTGCCTGTCGTTGCATCCATAAGATACATTTTTGTATCGCGTTCCATAAAATAATCTCTTTCTCTGTGCTTGTACGCCCTTTTCTCGTCGGCGTTAAACTGACAACAGCTGTGCGGCACATTTTGCATTGAGCCTGAGAAGAAGGAGGATTTCATCAATGTTGAGGGGTCTGGACTTTGATTTTGTTTTGTAAATGCAGTTTAAGGCAATGTGTGAAATTTGGCAACAGCTCAAGATAGGTACCAAATAATTTAAAAAAATAAACTCTGATTAAGTCAACACACTTTTCTAGAACAATCAATTTTCAAATACTTGATTTAAGCAGGAAATCTTATTTCAAGTAGGAAGAGATTTTAAGGAACTTAAAGCATATCTAGCAACCTGGACAAGTAACTCAGGGCCTGAATCTAGCTCTTACACTCACAGAAAAAATTTAAGAATTACATACTTGAATCAAGAAGGTTAGATGTCAGAAGAACGGTTAGTATAAAAATTCTTCATCCAAGAACGCATTTTTTTCACAGAATGAACTTTTGATTCCGATCTTGCTTCCCATTTTTATTAGTTAGTTAGTCCTCCCTCCCCTCTCTTATAAGACATAGAATGAGAACGATTTCTGGCACCAAATTAGTTTTCAATAACGTTTGTTCTTAAATTATTTTTTGACTTAAACTTTAAGAAATAATTCCCAAACGATTATGGCAGCTCCGGCATGGAGTAAGAGTCGTTGGGGCCAGTACATTAGGCGCAGGTCACTGAAGATTTGGTAGAGGTACCAATGAAACGGCTGTATGACCACCTAGCCTCCTTTGTGGTGTGTTGTGTTCCTGCTTTTTGAAGTTATGTGCAAACATAACGAGACCTAGAGCCAGCGCACTATTGATGGCTTTAAGAAATAAGAAAAAAAATTGCTTAAAGCCGAGTCTTTTATCTTTCTTTTGGCTTGTGTGATTCAAAGAAATGATACTACAGTTAAATAATGAAATCGGAGTATAGAATTCACAGCTGACGGCAATGGCAGGTAAAGGTGACGTCTTGTGAAAATGTCTTGTTTTTTAAAACGGATCCCAGGATCAATCTTAATGGGTCCTAAAATTGTCTAGGATTAAAAGTTCCTATATTGAATAAAACTTAATCAAGAACATTCTTAAGTACAGAAGTGTACCAGTATATCTGAAACAGGAGGAGAAAAACAAAGTATACGCCTTCTTTGTTGATTTTCGGTCTGCCTGCAATAAAATCCCACGAAAACTGGTAATGTACAAATTATATTCGATGGGAGTCTTGAGCAAATTTCTAAACGTGCTGGAGAATATATATGCGAATACAAAGGTGGCAGTCTGGACAGGCAAGGAGCTATCAGAGTATTTCGAAACCAATATCGGAGTGAGGCAGGGCTGTCTCTTTTCGCTCCTATTGTTTGCGCTCTTCCTTGACGATCTCCATGATTTCATAGGTTTCGGCTCAACAGTGGGAAGAGAAAATATACGCCTTCTATTGTATGCAGATGACATAGTCATAATGGGTGATGAAGTCACTTGCAGAAATGATAGATCGGCTGGAAATATATTGGAAGTTAATATGGCCGAATCGGAAATAATAGTTTTCAGGAAAGGAGGGCGGCTGGCTAAAAATTGGACACTTTAGAGCGAAACCATAATGATTGTACCTGAGTACAAGTACCTAGGAGTTATGTTGACGCCCACTTTAAATTTCAAGAAGCATGTTACAGCTAGAACTGCGGCTGCAAAGCAAAGGCATAAACATTAGTTGGAAGAGGCCTTCTCGGCAAAAACAATGTCTCCACCGAAATGAAGTGGAAAATCTATGATGCCGTGTGTAGGACAATACAAGCTTACGGTAGTAGATTCTATATACAAGACTCTGTTTATATACGACAGTCACGAGTCCTTTCTCAGCTGGTGCTGGAGAAAAATATTTTCTGGGCCAAAGAGCTAGGTACCACGAGAACTTATGGAATGCCAATCGCAATGCGTTCAAAGTGGATCTAAGGAAAGACAGGCATACGGAACTCGTGCAGCAAAAACAAAGAAGCGAAGGGAGAATATATAAAAAGCTCAACCAAACTGTTGGTGGATACTCGAGCAGTATCATGGATTTTAAAAGGCAAGAAGTGACATGATACTGTTAAATGGAAATAGATTTATTACAGGACGGACAAATAAATGCAAATTGTGCAATACAGATGTCCTATACTAAGAGAACACAAAGCACTTTATTTTAATCAACCTGTACTAAGTCCAAATCAGGTTATAGTTATTTTAAATGATGCGAGCGATACTAACTGGAAGGGTTTGCTACACTGAGAAAAAAATCAATCTAAAATCAAGATTATAATCTTGAATCAAAGAGAAACGGTGTCAGAATTCGACCAAGACCAGATAATCTTAACCCAAAATTATATTCTGTGGTTCGAGTCCCAGAAGGGCCGCGTTGATTTTTAATTTTTTTCTAACAAAATAAATCTATATAAATATATATAAATCATAAAGTTTTTTTTGAACTGAAACTTTAAAAAAATTGTAGAATGGGTGATAAGTGGCGAGATGATAAATCTTGTTTTTAAAATTTCTAAGCTCACTTTCAAGGTTTTTCAATCTTGTATTTATAAGATTGCAAGATTCTCGAAAAGAGATTTTCAATCCAGATTTTAGATTTGATTTTTTTCTCAGTGTACAACTATTAGCAACAGGCCACTCAGTATAGGAAACGAATTTTAGAGGATTATTTTTATACCCTTGCAAAGAGTATAATAATTTTGCCCAGAAGTTTGCAACGCATGAAAATATTCATTTCCGACCCTACAAACTATATATATTCTTGATCAGGGTGACGAGCTGAGTCGATTGAGCTTTGTCCGTCCGTCTGTCCGTCCGTCTGTCTGTTTTTACGCAAACTAGTCTCTCAGTTTTAGACTTTTCGGAACCGACCGGATCGGATGCTATTCTTGTGGAACTATCGGTCGAAAAGTGGGTCTTTGTGAGAAAAATTTTTTTGTTTTTAATGTTATCGTCTCCCACTTCAGCGATTATTAATACTATATGCTTTCACATTGATTTGTAAGTTTTGGTCAAGATCAGATGACTATATCCTATAGCTGTCATAGGAACTAGCGGTCAAAAAGTACGTTTTATTTAGAAAATGTATATGCTGGCGTTCTTAAACTCTGTAATTAAAACATTTGCAGGGTATAAAAACTTCGGCAAGACGAAGTTAGCTTGGCCTTCTCGTTTAATTTAAATAATAATATCCAAATAAATTCTAAATGTTAGATTCAAAAAATTCCGTGGGCCCCCTAATCCGACACTGGGTCCCAACGATCCTGTATCTTGCGACGAGTGTGTATTAAAACCTTTTATGGTAAAAAATTCTGTTTATCTGTTATCTGTTTTTTTTTCGATTTTTCCAAAAGTTGTCTCCTCCTAAACACCCATAAATTTTTGTTTTTCTACCGATTTTAAATCGTTTCGTTTGGCAGTTAAACGTACTTAAGGTAATTGAAATTCCTTTGAAGGTATCTAGTAACTCCAACAATTTATATAAGAACTAGTAGACCCGCGCGCTTCGCTGCTCACTAAATGAATTTAATGTTTAATTCTATAAAAATATCATTAAATGTACCCTTTCTTCAAACTGACACAAAATGAAATGAAATAATCGTTCAAACACAAATTTTTGGCCCACATTTGTGATGTTTTTGACTAATTTTTAATTTTTAAGGATAGATTAGAAAAGTAACAACTACAATATGTTACCTACTCTTACTATCAAAAAGGAACCGCATGCAATTTGGTGCACGCGTTGCGGAGATAGCCCCTTACACACACATTTTTTTCTACAAATTTATAGTTTTTTTGGTTGTGTTTATTTTATTAACCATGTAACTTAAATTATTACATAAACAAAATATTAATTATGTTTAGTATACACTCTGTCTCCAAACGAGCTCTCTAGTGTTTAGATTTAGTTTTTGACTCACTTTTTGGTGGAAAATATATATTATAATTTTAATGACTGATTGTGTTTACATAGGTATCTTCAGATACAAACAAGGAGAAAAACGAGAAGGGAAGTGGTAGGAATCTACGAGTCTTAGTTATCTAGCCACCATAATTGGATACTATTTGGATTCGAGTACCTAATTGTTATAGTTTTATCAAACCGTCAGTTTCAATCTTGTAGAAGGGACTCTGGAACGCTTTTGCTGGTGACACGCCTGTGAAGGCTTTGTATAAATCCTTTTTTGTCAAGCAGTAAGAATGCTTTTGGTGGGACAAGGCCTGTTAATAACGTGTGTTTAATGTATTGATCCCCTGCATAGTAAGGAGCCCCTTATTATAAAATTATTTTCATGATATTCGGCACATCTGAGAATATGGTTGCGTATTAGTTGTATAATAATATTATCTAGTCTAGGGATGTTGGCCGTATTGTATAGTTTCTTATTGCTAACAAAATTTGGTAAAGTTGCTCTCTGGAGATCTATAAAGAGATGTACATGACCTAAGACATTTTCTTTCGACAACCCGTAGTCTTTCCATGTATGATGGTGATGGTGGGTATTGGTCTGATGAATGACTGGTATATAAGAATTTTAACTTTAGGACATAAGTGCTTCGAATACATCAGTGATTGGAACATAAAGAATGCTATTTTTGGCTTTGGATATCTGCATGTTAATATGATTATCAAAGTATGGGAAACGGTCAAGGTAAACTTAACCTTACTATATG
Organism: Lordiphosa stackelbergi; assembly: GCA_018904235.1. Taxonomy (NCBI): domain Eukaryota; kingdom Metazoa; phylum Arthropoda; class Insecta; order Diptera; family Drosophilidae; genus Lordiphosa; species Lordiphosa stackelbergi. Next base: position 31,961 of record JAEIFU010002358.1, read on the forward strand.
TACTTTAACTTTGAATTTTTTTCCAATTTTTCCTACCATCCGCATTGCATTTTTTAACTGGCGGCCTAAACAATATAGCTGCACATTTGTTGTGGTTTATTTTTAGGTGCCATTTATGGGCATAGCGCTAAAGGATGGTCTTCTTGAAGATTACAATTAAAGCTTGCGATTGTGCTGCCTGGCTGGTATTGATTGACAGACGATACTACGAATCATGATCTCTATTAAATTTGTTCAATGTTTCGTATTAAAACTATTTAAGCCTTTATCACACACAAACTCTTTCAACCAAAAAAACCAATGAATTTGTAGAACACAAATTCATTTTCCAAATATGTGTCACACAACCTCTTAAGACTTTTTCTAACCCCCCACTCACTCCCTCCCCCTACCATTTCAACTTTTCTCTCAACTTTTCGCTTAATTGCAATGCTGCGAATCATTTCACATCTATTCAATTAGATTGCTTTACGCAAATGGAGCTTCTCAACAGTTGAGGGGCATAAATCTATCCCAAAAATGTTGGAGCTCGCGTTGATTGCCGACGGCGTTGATTTATGATGCTTTGCGTTGCGATGCGAGAACCACAAGATACATTTTTGACAACATATGGAACGGAGCGGACAAGATGACGACAACAACCATGGACATAACCATTTGGTTTGTTTATTAACGAATTGTGCAAAAAGCAAAAAAAAAACAACAACACATAATTGGGCAACTTTTGACTGTCTAGCCAGAGTTAAATTATTGATAGCAACTCGTTAAAAAAAATATACAGAAAAAAATATACTTATATTAACTATAAGGCAGACACTTGGGTTAATGTATTTTGTTTTCAAGTTTGAATTGTATGTTTAAACAAATTGATGTTTATGTACAATTTGGGGGAATATTTTTTTTTGGAATTGAGACAGAAAACACACATTTTTATTGTACTAGACTATAATTTGTTGACGGATGTAGATTCAAATGAGAATTTATGAAATTCAAAAGAATTCTAAAACAAAAGAAACATAATCGCACTAATTTCTGTCTTTATTGTGTCCCGGTCCGAGTGAAATAGTAACATACAATTAAAAGCTACATCAACAAAGCGTTCAGTTGTTGCATTTGGTCACGCAAACCGCTTAAATATCTAATAATTAATTTAAAATACAAAAGGAAATTAAGTGGTGATTTATTTAAATCAAATATTGTTAAATTCGTCTTTCTGTTCAAATTGATTGTTTTTGAGTTGGAAATCCTTAAGAAAGTTTACAAAATTTTTTATTTTTTAATGCCTTTTTGATCATTTATGACAGTTTTTTATCTCGGGGCTTAATATTATTTTTTAACAACAAGTTATCATTTACAGATTTATATTAAGATAAGTTTCTGAATCCAGTTTTTAAGTCCAAGAAGTAATGAAAAGTGGTATTCAGCTTATGCATAATGAAGTAAAGATTTCGCTCATTTTTTAAATTTTGCATATTTGCAGCTAAGAATTAATTTTACGTTTAACAGCACATTTTTGGAGTCTATGTAAAACGGCTCTGGGCCTCGTTTTACTTTGAACAATTGAACTTGCATTGACGCCACCTAATGTCACGTCGCCCTTCTTGTATTTTCAAACCATCTGCTAACAACTGAAGGTAAATTCAAATTAATTACAGTTTCAGTTCTTACTAAAAATAGCCACAATACGGGAAAAAAGCTTCCAAGGGTCTTTGTCAACAACACTGAAATTGCATATGCTGAGCAAGCCAAAAACCTTGGTGTAATAACCACACTGAAAAAGGAACTGAATTATAAGACAGCTGTCTATCACGCAAAAACTCATCCCTCTTATTCTGATATTAGAGCCTAAGTATTTATTTGAAAATTTACAACTTGTAGCAACAAGAAGGACCAACAACATAGTTCACAAACGGGTAAAACTCGCAATTTTTGAAAAACTATTCATCATTCTTACGCTTTAAAAGCATAAGAAACGCAACGCATTTCATAAATTAAATTATCTGATTATTTTAAGGCACATTCTAATTTTAGTTCAACTTAATTTTATCTATAGCATCAAAAATATAGAAATATAAAATTATAAATTTTAGTCTTCAGTTTAATGATTGTTAATTTGTAAACTACTTTTGTGACCAATGACTTAATTTATAAGCATAATATCTTGTGTCATTGGGATATTGAAATCAACCAAACCAAACCAAAAAAAAAATGTCTAAATATTCCACAAAAAAAAGTAAAATAAATATTTTAAATTTTCCCAAAATAATTAAAAAATATTTATAAAACAAACCAAAACCATTGGAAAAAATAATGGCGAAATCCTTTCAAATTTTCAAAAAAAAAGGACAAAGGGGTCTCAAAACGTAATCACAATGATTCTTAAATAAAACCGAAAGTTTGTTTAAATGATATCAAAAATGTTTCGAAAATTAAGAATTTATCAACAGCAACCGTAATCAATATAAGTTATATTTTAAAAATCACGGCATAGTGATTATATAATAAATTTATTTTTTTCCCTTACCAAACCTTAAATTTTTTTGATTAATTTTATAATTAATCATAAATAATATTATGTTTGATCAAAATAAATAAATCTCAAAAATAATGATTAAAAATTGCTTTTATCTGTTTTCGCTCAAAATAAAGCTTATAAATAGTTTACGGCTTCTATGCTAAACTTTTTGCTGATATGATTACACATTCTTGATCTATGATTGGTAATTTTCAGCACTTAAAATAGTTGTTAACTGATCAAGTTGCAACCTCTCCAAGCCAGACACTTTCAGAATTACTTTTTGCAAAATCAAATAATTATTAAAAATAATAAGTTTATTTGATTAATAAGCAGATTTTTCTCATTTTTCTAGGTGCCAAATGGGGGCGTGGCAAAACTATAACATGATTTTATGCATTAGATTTGTTTTAAAAGGACATTCAACAAAATTAGCAAAAACTACATAAAAACATGTATTCTAAAATTGAGTTTTATTTTGAGCAAAACAATAAAAATCATAATTTTAGTCATTATAGAATTTTTATGATTTTTGGTGTTTTTCGTATTTTAGTAACTGTTAGCCCGTAATGTCCAATTTTACTATATATTATACCCAAAATAATACATACTTCAACCAGAGCATTAATACCGGAACCGAAGCCGGAACCGTTAACCGAAATAAATTGTTTCAAAACGCGTACCGGAACCAATCCTCTGGTAATAATCCTCTACAAAGTTCCAGAATTGTGTGCGATAACAACAGAAGTTCTTTCTGTTCCAGCTACGCAGGTAAGCGTGCAACGCATATTCTCTGGCGTTAAATATATAATGAATCCGCAAAAGTTGCATGGACTCAACCACATTTAATGCAATTATGTCACGAGCAAATCATTAAATTCGAAAACTAGTAATACAGAATATAATATTTTAGAGCATGTAATCTTATCATTAGATCTTACGTGTTAACTACATAAAAAATACTAAATATGAAGGCTATACAATTCTACTTTAAATGTGAAACCATTCCTTTTTGTGTTAAATTTTTGATTCGTTTTATATAAACGGGAATAAAATGATTTTGATTTATCTCAGAATTTAATTTTTTCAGTTTTGGTAGACAATGACGTATGTAAAAATAACTATTACTTATATTACGTACCGGTACGTACCAGTATACCGAAATAAAAATGCGGGTACCGTATCAAGAACCGAAAACCAAAATTAATAGAAAAAACCCGAAATGGAACCTTTTAACCGAAACATTCATTTCGGGACGTACCGAGTATCGGAGCCGGAACCGAAATTCGTTTCAGGATTATGCCCTGACTACAACATAACATAGAGGAATAAATGAAATTTAATAAAAAATATTAGGATCCTTAAAATTCGTGCTTGAAGGGACATATGGTGTATCATATGAAAGGTATAAAATCATAGATCAAGAATGTATAATCATATAAAATCATTTTGAGATCATTATTTTTATTTTTGACCAAAAATAATTATTATTGTCGAATTCGTATTTATATATTTATATTGTATTATTTGCGGTCCTAGTTTATAAAACAATAATCGATCGACAAGAAATAAATTCGCCCTTCATGGAGAATTAAAAATGTGCTTCATTTCCCTTAGTCTAGAGAAAAAGTAAAGCTTCATTTCTTATTCGGATAAAGTGGCACACTAACAATATTAATACTTGAAGAAAATGCATTGTTAGTTCTGGGTAAGCACTTATAACTTATACGACAAAATTTAGAAAACCAGCTAATGGAGCCTTCTGTAAAGAAACTAGCTATGAAAAAGCTTTTCAAACTAAACTGTTTAAAATGTATGTATAATGTTAACTTTTAAGGCTTTACGTAAGTCTCTTATGAAATCACTTTCCACTCTTTGGATGTATGTGATTCCAATTCTTTTCAGTTTTCAAAATTCCAAATAAAATTGTTTGTAATTGTTATACATTTTTTTAATTGGTGCAAAAGCCTAAATATTTAGAAAACTTAGCCTACTTTTTATGAAATAGGACCGGTTTTATTTGAATTAGAGATTATCTTTAGAGAAGTTTGACAACCCACTATTTAGAGATAAAGACCTGATTCCCAGATGACATAAAAATCAATTTTTATGTCGAAGTTCCATTGATAAAAAAATTTTTAATTTTTTTTAAATTTTTATTGTTTTTAAGCAGTCTTATTTTAATGAAGTAAAGTACCGAAATAAATTTTTATGTCATCTGAAATTAGGCCTTAAATGACAAGTATAAAGACAGTTTAAGCAAATCGATCGAAAATGAAACAGTCGAGAATTCAAAAACGTTTACGACTCGATACAATAACTTAACTAAAGACTTAAGGCCTGTGCTCAAATGGGCAAAAATGAATTTAATAAGAAAATAAACACTTTTAGCTTTGCTTTGGAACCAGTGGACTTATTTTATCTCATCTTACATAACTTAAGGATTATTTTTCCAAAAATTTCTTAATTGAACAAAAAATTAAGACACATTTACATTACGTAAATTTTGAAAAACTTTGTCGTCTTGCGGCTGGGAGAAATCAAATCAATTTTTCTTCGAAAAAGTTTGTGTTAAAGTGAAATTGAGAACATGTCTGTTTATGAATCTCACATTTAACTGAGCTACCTTTTGAAAGCTTTTGGTTTTTTTTACACACCCCAAAAAGATTCTGGGAGTTTCGATAGAACAATGAAACATTTATTTAATAAAAAGAATACCTATTGGTATGGCTAAAGAGCAAATTCTACAGTTTTGTTTTTCTACTTATTCTTAGCTATATTGCCTTTCAATAATTGTAAAAAACAACTTAACTAATTTGCAAAGGATTCAGAGAATTGAATTTGATTTTGATTGGTAAAATAACTGACTTTTTGGGCCAAAGCTAGGCTTTTAAAATTCACTTGGATCTTCATTGTCAAGTCCTGACTGAACACTTTTATGATTATTTCACATTTTCTCACAGACGAATAATTTGTCCAAATTTTGATGAAAATTTGGCTAAATAAAAACCTAAACTAAGATTCCATACAAAATTAATTTAATCAAAAATTGCCATAAAGTTCTCTAAATTGGGCTATTTAGCCAAATTTTCATCAGAATCAGGGCAAATTATTTGCCAGTGAGACATTAGGCAAATAATTTGACCAAATTTTAATAAAAATTTGCCTAAATAACTTTGATTGCATATTTTTTTTTCAATTTCGATTTCTATTTATTTTAATTTTATTTAGGACGTAAAACATAATCAAGGGTTTCATAAGTAAAAATTTTAATCCAAAATGTTCAAATAGTTCCCTAATTTTGTCGATTTGCCAAATTTTCATCAGAATTAGTGCAAATTATTTGCCTGGACCTTAGCTTTAGTTTTGATGAAAATTTGGTTAAATAGCCATGAATGCAGATTTTGCAGGACTTAAAACATAAACTAAGGTTTCATACTCAAATAATTTAATCAAAAACAGCCAAAAAGTTTCCCAATTTGGCGGGATTTTGCATCAACATTTGGGCAAATTATTTGCCAATATGAACTTAGCTTAAGGCAGCCTTCACACTGTTCGACAGTATGCCTAGTATGCCTGCATTTCCCAATGAAATTCTATCAGTTTGACAAGCAATTCAAATTTTAATCATAACAAAAAGTAGGACTCTTAGACGTCATGTCTCATGTGTCGAACAGTGTGAAGGCAGCCTTAGTCATATGAGTTTTTTAACAGCCAACTCATAGTGATCTCAGATATTTTTTAGCCATATCATTTGATTATTTTATTATGTCACATTACTGAAAACTACAAGCAACATTGTGTTTAGTCTCAGTCAGAGCTTATACGCATTTGTGAGGTAAAAAAAAGGCATACAAATTTTACATCTGTTTTCCTTTCAAAATTTTGTATATAAAAATTTGACATTACTTCTAGATTAAAAAGGTGAAAGGGTAAATAGTAGTCCAAATAATAGTCCCAACTTTTCATAGGACCTAAAATTATTATGTAGACCAAAAACAGCGAATTTTCCAAATTTTAATTTCAGTATTTACAAAAGATTAAACAGTATAAAATATTGCAAAGTTTGAAAATGGCAATGTAGACGGGTAAATAGGAAGTGTAGATCAAACAACTGAACAACAAAAAAATTGAAATTTCCTAAATTTTTTTATTCCTAAAATTCTTATGAAGATTTGATAGACTGCACTAGTAGAGGGCAAATATTATATATGTGGTGTAGACTGAACTGTCCCAAAAATTGTATAATCGGCCCTGTTCCGAATTTCGAGTCGATTTTCGTGTAAACGTTAGAATTTTGCAGTCAAATTTAATAACGTTGTATGGAAAGTGAGAATTATAGCTACGGCTACTAGATCAGGTATAACAAAACTCGGAATTGTTTGAGCAGCTGAAACCGACTGCTTCATCCCAAGTGAATTCAATTCGAGAGAAAAGCATGACGGAATCTAGTATCCACAGATTGGCTTGTCACTTACATTTACGTTTATATAACTTGCACTCGAAATACATACGTTTACACGAAAATCGACTCGGAACTCGGAACAGGTCCCATTGATTCCAAATTGTCATAAAGTTTTGATAGTCATAATCACCAAAAAGGAAAAACCAAATTTGTCATATCAAGCTATTTTCAGAAGGAAACTTCTATCTTTGAGAATGACAACTAAACAACGTCTAGCAAGGCTTTTTCAAAGAAAAGTTGACCGACGTCAATTGGTTAAAAAATAACAGAAATTTGCAAAAACAAATTTTAATGATCAAACGCAAAATTTGCAAAATTTTATATTGATTTTAGATTAATAAGAAGACGAATAAAAAGACGGATGGTGAAGATCGAAAGGTCAGATGAAGATTTGATAGATGACAATTGTCAAGTAAGCTTCACTATTTCGCTTTGTGTTTAAAATTCTAAGGAAAGCGTAGCAACGCAGGTACCTATTAGTTTTTAAAATAAAATAAAGTCCTTTTTTAACAATGTAATGATTTATTTTAATTTTGTGGTTAGATTATGTTTTTCCATACCAAATTTACAATTAACTTTTCATTTCACTAGCCAAAAGGCAAAACATTAGAATCCGCAAAAATGTTTCGGTTTGCTTTCTCTTTCGAAAATCTTTTGTGGAAGTGGAATTAAAAACAAGGCTGATTATCTGTGAACTGTTTATCCTTTGAAAGAAACAAGTTTTCAACCAAGTTTTTTTTGTTTTTATTGAAACTTTGTATTGTAGCATATTTGGATACAAATAGAAAAGGGTACCACTGAAATTTTTTGAACTCTAAACACCGCTTAATACCGCCTACCATCGCATTTTCATTGACCTAATCACACCATTTTAATGTATTATAAAACTAATGCCATTTATTTTGGCATATTAAGCCATATAAGCTGGAGTAAATGAACCAAATTTTATAAGCCTAATCTCTTATCAAATGTCACTAGTAACACCGCCTACCACCGCTTTGTCATTATCAAAAATTTACATTTCTAGTGTCACGAAACGCTTATCTTAGTTTTTATCAAAATTTATAATAGTTTTCGACTGATCAGCTTCTGTACAGAAACGTCAGTTATCAATTGGCACAAATTTGACTAAAGTAAACACAGCCTAACACCGCATTTGCATAGTCATAATCACCAAAAAAGCAAAACCAAAATTTCCATATCAATCTATTTTCAGAAGGAAAACGTTTATCTTTGAGAATGACTTCTTCTTTTAAAAAAAAGTTATTTCTTGAAAATATTTTGGGATAAATCGAAGTAAGTTTTTCATTTCCCACTCACGATTTTCTCTATTTGAATGCAACTTGTTTGTTTGTTTCAATTTTGAGTTCCCGTTCCTCACAACCTCTTGGAAACGAAAGAGCGTAACATAACCAGCACAAAGATATATTGGTTTTTTTTTTTTTGTATTTTTTGTTAAGAAGAGCAAAAATGTTCATAGAAAATGACCTACATTTGTTGTTGCAATTTCAGCGGCGGCGGCTTCTTCGAGTTGATGAATTTATCCACAGAGAGATGATGGGCTGGCTGGCTGATTGTTGGCTTGTTGTAATCCCAAAACTGTTTTATTTATTTACTTGTGCATTGTTGCTGTAGTTGTTGTTGCACTTTGAGCACTTGAAAAAAAATTTGCAAAAAAAAATTGAAATTATAAACCAAAACTGGATAAACAATAACAAAGATATTGTTGTTGTTGTTGTTTTTTTGTTGCTTTTGTAGGCGGCGGACAAGTACCAAACCAAGCGCACTCACACTCGCACCACGTACTCACACACAGTCGCACGTACCACACGGTTTACTTAAATAAAAGACGTTGCGCGTATGGAGGAAGCGAGCGCTAAGAAGTCGACCGAACCGACGTACGCGACGACGTGTCCAAACGTTTCAATGAATCGCACAGAACTGAAAACGGTCTGTCCAACTCCAACGAACCGAACCGAAGGGTGCCTTAGTGCTAGTGCTGGTTGCTGGCTGACAGGCCGTCTGCTTGCTTGCCTGCTGTGCGCAGGCCAAGAGAGCATATGAGAGAGCTGGACCTGCGCCCGCTCTATAGCTCTGTGGATAAGAGGCTGTGGCTGTTGTTAACATTACATGGCCGTATAACAGTAATCAATAATTGTGCATTTTACATTGTTTACATGAGTCGCTCTCTTGCAACATGTTAACTCCGGCACTCTCTTGGTTCTGTTGTGCTGGTCAAACTGGTTGCTGTTAACTGCCACAGGTTTCCTTGAACAGCTGTTGAGAGTTTTAGTCAAACGAAAAACAGTTATGATGGAAATTTGAGAGAAGTTTTGTACAAGTTCCTTTTTTTTTTAATTTTAACCACAAAACAGTTTTAACATTGTTTAAAGGTTTATGTAACATATTCTGAAGTCCTTGCACTCTTTGCGAAAGAGAAATTGAGTGAGTGCATGTCCTTTTTTAAGAGTAAACTTATAGCGTATAACAGTATAAATGCTCTCTTATACTGCTGGTGGCAAACTTGACTAAATTCGGAAACAACTTGTTGAGGGGGATGAATTGCACTTTGTTCTGAAACGAATGTTTGGCGAAATTTTGATAAAGTTTGAAATTAATGAATCTCTGGCTTATTATGGATTCGATATAAAACCCAAAACAGTGACTCAATTTACTACAAATGTACCTACTAATGTCCTTTTGAAAATCTCGAACCGAACTGAGCCAAAGAATTGCATATAATAACCGATCGTTTCACTTATTCGATGTGTTTGATGACCATTAGCTCCTGAAATTTGTACAATTTTGTCTAGTTTTATTCAATTTCATTTTCTAGTTCCCCATTAAAAGTTTATAGAGAGATCTCGACTATAACATACTCTGTACCGCCCAAAGATTGCATATATCTGATCAAATTAAGTTAGAAGCCATACAAAGTGACATAAATGCCATAAAGTGTGTTTAGTGCTGCCCATCACCGTTGCGGTGAGCTTGTCCGTCCGTCTGTCTGTCCGTTTGTCCGTTTCCGACTAGTCTCTCAGTTTTAAGCTGTCGAGCTGAAACTTTGCACAGAGTCTTCTTTCACTGCACTTTGCTGATATGTGGCGGAACGGTGGTCTTGTTTCTACGCAAACTATGCTTTCACACAGTTTTGGTCAAAATCGGATGAATATATCTTATAGCTTCCATCAGTAGCGGATCCAGTTTTGAAGCCCCCCTGGATCCGCTACTGATGATGGAAGCTAGAAGATATATTCAGCCCCTATAACCCCCCCTCAGAGCCCAAAATGTCTTAATTAACCCAATATATGCAAAAAAATATTGAAATAGAAAATTTTAAAAAGATGCCAATATTTATTTTGTTTCAAAAGCATCAGCAGTGAAAAATATCTACAAACGAAGATCTTTGGAATATGGGTTGAAAGATTACGACCGATCGTTGGAAATACGGTGTACTATTTGAACTAATTTTGATTACTCGCTATTCTATACGTGGCAACAATTTCGGCGGAGATTCCATTCTAATCGATTCCTATCTTCTCTTCACCTTGCGTCACTAAGCGAACAGTCGTCGATTGATGAGATCGTATTGTATGCACGGGAAAACATCAATGAGTGTACACTGTACACATTCGTTGAGTTGCTGCTTTACATTATTGGAGCATTACAAAAGTTTAAGAATGATAGAGACAGCGAGACATCTTCAGAATTGATAAAACGGAGTTTCTGATCTCTTTGCATGTTTTTACTGCAGTCAATGCTGCAATTCTAGGAACTCAGTAGGACTCTTCAGGCTCCAGAACTTCAGATTTCATCTGCCTGTGCTCATGTCGCCAATGCAATTGAATTGTTACTTGAAACAAGAAAAATGAATCATCTTTCTATGTATTTTACACATTTATCGTTGAAAAGTGTATTATAATTTTCCCCAGAAGTTTGCAACGCATAGAAGGAATCATCTCCGACCACATAAAGTATATATATTCTTGATCAGCATGACGAGCTGAGTCGATTAAGCTTTTGTCCGTCCGTCGTCCGTCTGTCCGTCCGTCCGTCTGTCCGTCTGTCCGTCTGTCTGTTTCTACGCGAACTAGTCCCTCAGTTTTGGAGCTATCGAGCTGAAACTTTGCACAGAGTCTTCTTTTTACTGCACGCTGCTAATATGTCGGAACCGACCGGATCGGATGACTACTTCTTGTAGCTGCCATACAAATGTTCGTTCGGAAAATGGTTTTAGTAAGAAAAACTGTTTTGTTCTCAATATTACTGCTCTCAAACACGGTCATGGGTAATATGTAATGTTTTTAAGCTGATCTGCGAAGTTTGGTCGAAGTCGCTAACCGTTGAGACAAGCTATTTCAAGTGTATCAAAAACTTCGGTACAGACGAAGTTAGCTTTGCCTTTCTCGTTTTTAAATCAACAATGCCGGGTCACGTCCAAATCTTCTATAGTTGAAAATTGCTCTGTTTGGTATGGTTCGTAAATAAAATCGCAACTTTTGTTAATTCTTGTTGATTTTTCACCACAAAGAACTTAGTCATCGCAAAAATTTTATTAATAAACCTTTTTAACTATCACCCAGTCCGCACCGATTTTAACATTTTTTATGCGGTAAAAGACATTTGTGCTCAATCTAAAATTTTAATATTTTGATTTCGCCTTATGATAAAAAATGGAGACGCAGTTAATTTACATACTAAGTGTTGCATTTTATTTCCAACAACAATTATTTTTGAAAATATGCAGCAAATTAAGGGCAAAGTTCAATTGTTTTTTTTTTTTTAGTAGTAGTTTTAATTATTATGTTTTACGAGTAAATCTTAAACTATAGCTGGCTAACCAGTTATAATTGTTAAAGGAAGTTAATTAATAAACAAAAAAGTTTTTAAGTCTTTTACTCCTTCTTGTTTTCAACATGGTTGTATAAAAACCGTCCGTGCCAGCATCCAGTTTTCTCCGTTAAGCAAAACGTTGAGTTCGTTTTCAGATAGGGATAGACGATTAAAGTGCAACATACGTAACTCCTTTAAGATGGGGCAGATTCCAACAAAGTGAGGCCCGAAGTTCAATATTTTGGATGTAATTATGAAATCATTTTAAATTTAAAAAGAGTTATCAAAGTAAGTGACTTAATTTAGTAGTGACCACATAAAGCAATTTGTATTTTGCTATTGGTCTGCTTTATGAACTTGTACAAATGTTCTTTGATGTAACCTTGGGAAGCATATCACCTTAAGTGCATATTGACTTTTTTGTATCAGATGATTCGGTGACTCACTTTGATGTTCACTGCACAAAATCTTTTCATATAATATCCTAGGCCTAAGATCTTTCTATTCCGAAAAGCACAATGAGATCCAAACAATCTTGAGTGATCTTGTCCTTAGCCCCCCCCCATAGCCAATTCCTAGATCCGCCACTGGCTTCCATAGGAACTATCGGTCGGAAAATGGGTTTTATTTAGACAAATTGTTTGTCCTTATGATGGCGTTCTTAAACTCTGATATATTAAAAACTTCGGCTAAGACAAAGTTAGATTGACCTTCTCGTTTTTATTTTTCTTATAACTCGACTATCGTTTATTCGAATTGATCTTTTTTTCGGCAAATCGATAAATAATCTTGATTACTAAATAGCTAGAATGTATGAACCTTCTATCTGCAAAACTTTAGGAGATATAATGATTTTGCGAAATTATGGGGTCGTTGGGTTCAACAAGACGGTGCCACATGACACACAGCACGCGAAACAATGGCCCAATTGAGAGGCGAGTTCGGTGAAAAGTTTATTTCACGTTTGGCGTCCAGTACACAATTTAGGGGAGTTTGATCTTATGGGCAAAAATTCATCCGATTTCAATTTCAAATGTGCCAAAGAATGGACTTTAGTCGTGTATTAAGGAATATTTAAAATATTATTGCCCAATGGAATAAATTATATTTGATTGAATACAAATTTGAATTGGCAATCGGATTGCCTGACGGGTATATATTACAGTTCGGTACAACAAAAATGATTAAATGCCATAATACACCTACCCAGATGCCGCATCATACTTGTAACCTATCATATCATTTTACAGCCACAACAACAACAACCATGCGGGCCCACGCAACCCAGTCCAGTTCAAGTCGCCGAGTCGGTCTCAGGCCTCAAGTGGCGCTCGAAACTCTCGAGTGTTGCCCATCATTCATGTGGAATTCATAAATTCACGCCGCAGACGATGCGTCGATGCAATTAATCTGCTTTCTTGGCTGCTTTTCTGCTCGGCTGATGATGCTGCCGCTGCTGCGCCTGCGCAGCTGTTGACAACGTCGCCATCCCGCTGGGCCCGTTGATTGACCTTATTATTTGTTGTGGGTCTGGTGAGAAATGCTCGTTGTGTGTGTATGGCCCAAAATGTTGTAACTGTTTAAGCTGGGCCGCATCCTCCATTGCTCCATTGTCTTGTGCGGTTGGACATGAAGTGTCAAATTACGTCTTGAGTTGGGTCTGGGGAGTTGCTTGTGCGAAAGCCGCGTATCATTTATTATGGTCAG